>MU709590.1:0-14418 GCA_026770625.1 Nicotiana glauca
GATATAACTCTTGAAATTCCTTCCACACGTCTGTATGCGCATATGAGCGCTCAGTATTGTAAGTGCCCTGATGGCTTGTGATTCCCCGATCAAGGGGCGAGATGTGATACCGTGAGTTCGATGTTGGGCCAGTCTGGAGGGCTTGAGGCCAGATCTTTGCTTATGGCTTGAGCACCAAGGTACTGATTTTGTGAGCTGGTGTTATGAACTTATGCGTTCAGTGTTGTCCCTTTATTGTTGTAATGGCGGCTGGATAGCTACGTAATTGGTATGTTGGTACTGTGTAATGTTTCTATATGACTTGGTAATGGCGAAGAAGTCTGCAGGGTAGTAGATGGACTGTTAAGTGATTCGATTCCCATTGTGGCTTGATGTGTAGTCCGAATTATGGGCGCGTGAAGAATATTTTCGTATCTCCTTGTTGGAAATTAAGTACAATACATGTGGCAGAATGAGTTCAGACTCAGGAAGACTAAAATGACTGTGTTATGTGTATGATGGTGGAAGGTGTGCTGAAATACTAAATCGAGGCGAAGCAGGTGGGTTATCTCCTGCGGAGTGTTCTTAAGGGGTATGATTCTTATGTATATTGTTAGAAGATATCACGTGTAATTGAAAGTTACGTGTTGTAATTTGAAAATTTAGGTCGCTTCAGAGAGTGGACTCAGTGGATGTGGGGATGAATGCGAGGTTTGTAGAGGGTTCCAGTATCCGAGGATTTGTGTTTTCATAATCTAGTAAATGATTGGAGTTAATCTCACTATAATATTATGGCATCAGCAGAGTAACAGTATTATGGGTTATTAAATGTGTACTGATAGATGGCTTCGAGCCAAGTTAGGGAGGTTGTTGTTGATTAGCTCATTGCACGGTTATGTGCTATGTTGTTTCCGTTTCGAGGTATGCTGGCGGATCAGTCCTGGTTGCAGAAAATGAGCCGAGGATGGCACGAGTGAAGCAAAATTTTGATAAAGGTTATATGGTGCTTCGTAGATCTAAGGACATAATAGGATGTCTTGAGCTGTTGTTGATAAAGAATGCTCAGTGTGTAGAAAAGGAAGATGTTCGTTGAATTGGAATGAGATCATATCCTACGGTGTCAGAGTGCTAATAAGGCATGAGTGCTTTAGTTCGTTAAGTCAGGTAAATTGCAGTTGTGTAAGAGTGAATGACTCTCGTGAATGGTTTTAATGTGTTCAAGATTGTACATGTATCAATCAGGTGTCTCAAGGTTATGTATGTGGTTATAGACTGTTTATTCCTCGGGGAATGTCGAGGCTTGTGGTATTTTTATGTTAATTATGGGATCCTATGTATTGGCATCTGGAAAGTAATGGCAGTGAATTCGGTTCGTAGGAAGTTCTTCAAGTAAAGTATTTTGGAATGTGGTATTTCTGGGAAGCATTGAGAGAGTATTCGGTAGCCTACGAGTCTTAGACAGTGTGGTCTTATGTTCGAATCTCCATGGTAGGCTGGGATTAAGGCATTAAGATGCTATAGCAAGGGAGAAATATCAAGTTGATAATGAATAAAAAGAGAAATTTTATAGACGGAATAGCTTGATAATAGACCGAATCGGCATGGTAAGGGCAGGATTAATTCTTAGTAGGTGTTCGAGGTAATGAGCTTTCACAGGCATTTTTGCAGCAATGCTCTTGGGTTTTGTCGGCTTGCTCAGCTTGGTTTAGATAAAAGGATTTAGTCCTGGGAGTTTAGCTTGTACAACTGGAGTTGGCAGAGATGTTCTTGTTGGGTTTTACTGTGGTTTGAAGATGAGTATATTTTCTATGAGTATGCGAAGCATGGAGTGTGTAATGATTTTCCTTCTTAATGGGATCAATGAAAGTTCTTGACTAGTTGAGTGCGTCGATGTTTGCGGTGCAGAAGGAGATAAAAGTTCTCATGTTATCCTAGTGTGGCTTGGTATATTAGATTTTGCATGTGGTGTTGAGCTGTAGACCGGTTGTCGCAATGTGGGTTATTCTAGACTATTGTGCTATAGGCTATGTCGGAAAATGCCATCGGTTGTGTGGCGAGGTGCATCAGATTATGTTATGGCAGAGTGGTTGGTATTCCAAAAATCAGTGGACGGCTGGGAAGGATTGCTTTTCTTAATTGGGCCTTTGTGACGGATGTCAGTATAGAGGTTTCTACCATTGATTCAGTTCCGATATTGATGGACTTTTTCGGATGCATTCCTTATGGCCGGGCATGTCATCGGGCGAGATTGTGGACTTCATCATACATTTGGCACCGGGCACCGTATCGTACGGACCCAGCAGGAATTATAAAAGTGGAAGGAGCAGCTTCAGGCTTCTTGGTAATGAGTTCGTTGGCAGGCCGATGTGGCTACGTATTCAGATTGAGATGGCCTGGTTGGCCTCGATATGTATTGTTGATGGATAGGGTGAATCTATCATTATTGAGCTTGTTAGTGATATGGGGAGATCTATGAGTTGCTTTTCGGTGCTGTGAGGCGTTGTGATGTTCGGACTTTGGGCACATACAGTGCGGTGTTATCGAGATTCATAGTGGAAATTGAGGGGGAAGGACGTCAGTTGTGTTTGAGTTTTGTAGCTTACAACGCTATATGTAGACATTGTATGCACTCAGCATGCTTACAACTGATGCTTGGTATTTTGTTATAATGAGCAAATTTGGCTCGATGTGCATCTCCCTATGTGAGATATATGTATGGATCGGGTGGCACGCCGCCATGGGTATGTTATCTGGATCGGGTTGCACGCCGCAACAGTGTGATGTTGAGAATAGTTTTCCATATGTTATTTTGTATGCCTTGCTTCCTGATTTCTAAAGAAAGTCCGTATTGGGTGTTGCTCGGCGAATGGCGCATCGGTTGTGTCCTTTCAGGATTAAATGGTGTATATTACTTGCCTCACCGTGGGTGTGATGGATTGCTTGGTTTCAGACACCAATCTGTGCGTGGCTGTCTATTTTGAGCATAGCGACTTGAACTACTTCATGTGTAACAGTGTTTGGATAAGATCGCACATTGTAGCGAGACTACGTGGAGATTAAACCCTTCGGGGTAGGTTCAGGTATTTTATTTCTATGATGTGGGACGGGGTCCCAGCCTTGGGTTGTGATGGTACCGAGGAATTTGAGTTACAACTCTTTTATTGAGCCATTTGTCATGATTTGAGAATGTTCAAACCTCCCGCCATTGGTGCATGGATTATGCAAGTTGTGGCTTAGGCATGTGATGAGTTGTCAAATCACCCGAGTGGTGCATTGAATTTGAGTTGATCATTGGAGTCATTAGTAAATGCAAACTGATGTGATTTTGGCTGGTTAGAGGATTTATATCGAGGTTGGGCTCGGAAATCTGCTGTGGTATCAGTCAAAAAGGAAGTGGTTTCATGAATGGTTGATCTGAGAAATGGTTACGGGTTGCTGTGTGTTTCATTATCATTGATAGGATATGAAGTGTTGGAATGGGGCTTTAGCTAATAAGAGGTTTCTATCGGTATATGGTTGTTGTGGACAGCTGCTGTGAACAGAAGTTATCATTGCAGGTGCTGGATTATGTAGTATATCATGTGATTTCATTTGAGGATGCGAGTATGTGTTATTACAGCTGGTTCAGGACTATTCAAAGTATATGCCTGGTAAGGCTGTTCAGTTCTCGGTTGGCTTCTAGGACAACTCTGGGCACGCTCAAGGACGAGCGTTTGTTTAAGTTGGGGAGGATGTGACGACCCGGCCTGTTGTCACGTGAGTTACCCCCATGTTTCCCCAATACTATGTTGTTCTATGTTTCAATATCAGTATTCGAGCTGATCGGATAGGATTGAATTGGTTTTAGTTGGAAATGAGGCACATGGTCTCATTGGAGAAAGCTTGTTTTGGAAAAGTCAATCAAAAGCTGACTATATAGTTAGAAGGCTCGGATGTGAATTCCGGCGATTTGGTTAGCTTCGGGGGATGATTTGTGATGTAGGAGTGCGATCGGAATTAATTTTTAGAGGCTCAGTGTAGAATTAGGCTTGAATTGGCGAAGTTTGAATTTTGGTGAATTCTGGTTGATAGGTGAGATTTTGATCCGAGGGTCAGAATGGAATTTCGAGAGTTGCAGTAGCTTCGTTAGGTGATTTTGGATATGTCTGCAAATTTTTAGGTCATTCGGACATCGTTTGGTTGGGTTTTTGATCGACTGTGCAATTCCGAAGTTTTTAAGAAACTTAGGCTTTGATTTGATGAAAAATTGAGGATTTTGATGTTAACGATGGCGTTTTGATGATTCGAGCAAGTTTGAATAAGGGAATAGATCATGTTTGTGCTTTTGGTTGAGGTCCCGGGGGCCTCGAGGTGATTTCGGGTGGTTAAACGGAGAATTTTGAGTTTGGCTTCAGGTTTGGATTTGCTGGTTCTGTTGTTTCTGCATCTGCGGAAAACGGACCGCATAAGCGGTTCCGCAGATGCGGCTTAGCGGCCGCAGAAGTGGTCCTGGGCGACTTTAAGGGAAAACTGCAGATGCGGTAAGAAGGCCGCAGAAGCGGTATCGCTTTTGCGAAAAATGGACCGCAGAAGCTGTCCTGGGCAAAATGAGGAAAGCCGCAGAAGCGGAAGAAAATCCGCAGAAGCGGAAGTCTCAGAAGCGACATTTGGACCGCAAAAAAGGAAATGGGCCTAGACAGAAAGGTTAAGTTCTGGAAATGGGACTTCGTTCCCATTTCCCATTTTTGACGATTTGGAGCTCGGTTAAGGCGATTTTTGGTCCGCTTTTCATAGAGAACAACAGGGTAAGTGTTCTTAACTAAATTTTGGTTGTATAACTTGAATCTATTATGTTTAATCAGAGAATTTTGTTGGAAAAGGGTAGAAACCCCTCTTGGATAGAATCAAGGATTTGAGGGTCGAAATGATATGGGAATTGAATAATTTTTACATGGTTAGACTCGTGGCGAGATAAGGAAGCCGGCGATGTTAATTTTATAATTTTTCGAGAATTGGGCCCGGGGCTCGGGTTTTGCAAATTTCGTGAATTTTGATATTTTTCGATTGTTTTCGATTGGGTAATGTCCCATTTGCATATTGTAATGTATTCGCTCTGGCTTTGGTTAGGTTCGACGCGCGTGGAGGCCAATTTGAGGGGCAAAGACGTCACGAGCAAGGAATTCCACCGGTTCGAGGTGAGTAATACTTGTGAATGATATCCTGAGGGTTTGAAACCCCGGATTTGCACATCATAGTGCTGTATTGTAGTGACTTGCATGCCAGGTATGAGCGTGGGGTAGAGCACTGTTGGGGATTGTGACTTGGTCCGTCCCGGTTGTTGATTTTACTGCGTGATTGATTGAAAACTACTTGATGCTATCATGATTTGGGCTGATTGCCATGTTTTGGGCTTCGTGCCGATTATTTGAATCCTTCAGGGATTGATATCACTGTTTTTGCATTACGTTGCATATTATTTGATCTCGGTCCAGGGTTCTAAAGATTGTTTTGCAAACTCAGCCATCTTTCTAAGATTTGAAAACTCAAATGATATTGTCTAACGTTTTGAGCTGAGAACTGCTATTTTACTATTGCCCAAGGGGCTTATGTGCATTGCTGGACTAAGCATTGACCGGGTTGCGCACCGCAGCAGTGTTATGTGTGCATTTATGGACTGAGATATGGATCGGGCTGCACGCCGCAGCAGTATATACATATACATGCATGGATCGGACTACACGCCGCAGTAGTATATTATATGGATCGGACTGCATGCCGCAGTGATATATTATGTGGATCGGACTGCATGCCGCAGTATTAAAGCGCTTGGGCTGTAGGAGCCCCTCTGTCACGACCCCAAACCTAATCGTGATGGCGCCCAACACAACTGCTAGGCAAGCCCGACCAATTTCACTCTCAACACGAGCATAAAGCTCAAAACCATTTGTTTAAAAATCATTAACAGCATTGAAACTAAAAGTATAACTGATAGATAGAAATAAATCCGAAAATCAACAACACTGAGCAACCTCCCAAAGACCTGAGGGTCATGAGTCTAGAGCCTCTACCAGAATAGCATAATAATAGTGTAATACAACATAGTCTGAAGTATGCGGAGAGAGTCAAATAATAGGAAATAGGAGAGGAGTCGGGTCCTGCGGGCGTCAGGCAGCTACCTCGACAACTCCGTATGAAAACTCTGATGAACAGCAGTAAGCTCAGCTAGCTCTCGAAGCACCTGAATCTGCACACATGGTGCAGGGAGTAAAGTGAGTACTTCCAACTCAGTGGTAATAGACATGTATAGTGACATTGAAAGTAGCAAATCCCAATATACGACAAAGTAAAGCTACCACAGTACTACTACACATTTAATAGTGTAACATCAATGAGTACTAACAGATAGGGCACATAAGTATCAATGCATGAATGCAATGCAATGCACATGACCGCTGCGGCGCACAGCCCGATCCATTTGGGTACCCGCGCTCACTGTCGGGGTTCAGACTCCGGAGGGGCTCCTACAGCCCAAGCGCAATATCATAGTAACATACGCTGCGGCGTGCAGCCCAATCCACTATCAGTCCAGCTATATGCATGCAAGCCACACAGGCACAATCAAACTTACCATTTTTGTTCCGTTTATCAGTAATTATAAAATTAGGTGTTCAAGACTTTAGAATTTTGCCAGTCATTTCTAGACAGTGTTTAGCTCAGGACTGATATCATGAAAACATGCTATAAATCATATAAACAGTGAAAACAATCCCTACGGGATCCAAATAACCGGCACGCAGCCCAAATATATCCATAACCATCCAAGTAGGAGGTTTACCAGCTAATTTTCTGGCCAACAACACAGTACAATATCACTTGGGCGGACTAATCCATAGTCCCCAATCACAATCGACCTCATCGTAGAGTACGTTTCTCGCCTCAATATAGCGTCACAGTGTGATATACCGGGGTTTCAAACCCTCAGGTCATTATCCGCATCTATTACTCACTTCGAACCGGCCACGAGACTAGTCCGCTAAGCCTTTCCCTCTTGAATCAACCTCCTCGGGTGCCGAATCTGATCAAAACCACAAGGAATACATTAAAATAGGCTAATGGAACTTAACCCAATCGAAAGAACTCGAAAAACACCCAAAAACACGAAGTTGGCAAAACCCGAACCCCGGGCCCACTTCTCGAAAAATTATGAAATTCACATTTCCGGAATCCTCGTCTCACCATGAGTCCGTACATATCAAATACACAAGAATCGGAGTCTATTTATCCCCTCAAATCATCAATTTAGGCTCTCTTAGGCTTCAAGCCCTAACCACCATTTTTACCCTTAAATTCCTTGAATTTTCAGTGTTTAATCCTTGTTTTTATACCATAACAACATTATTTGAGGCTACAAGTTCATACCTGATGGAAGCTCCTTCAAAATCTCTCAAAAATTGCCCAAAATCGCCTCTTCCGAAGTCCCAAAATAGTTTTCTAACTTCTAAAATTCGAACCCCACTGTTTCACTAAACACTCAGCATTTTTCGCTTCTGCGGTCCCGCTACCGCTTATGCGGGACCGCTTATACGGCCATTTTTCTGCTTCTGCGGTTATACTTAACCCACGGGGGCCGCTTCTGCGGTCTTAAACCGCTTTTGCGGTTGCCGCTCTTGCGATTATAACGACCGCTTATGCGGTCTCCTCAAAAATCCCAGGATCGCTTCTGCGGTCCTTTACCGCTTTTGTGCTGCCTGCTTTTGCGGAAAAACATCCGCTTTTGCGGTAAAATCCCAGGCCTCCAAGGACCGCTTTTGCGATCAATAAACCGCATCTGCGGAACCGCTGAAGCGGCTCCTTTTCCGCATATGCGGAAATAACAGAAGCCTCCAAATCTGCTGCAACACCAAACATTCCAACTTCCGATTAATCATCCGAAATCACCCCGAGGCCCCCAGGACCCCAACCAAAAATACCAACCTACTCCAAAGCATCATAAGAACTTCTTCCAATCATAAAAACATGACCATTAACACAAAAATCAACAAATCACGACAGATTCAAGCCTAAGTACAACTAAAACTTCTGAATCTCACATTCGATCAAAAACCCGACCAAACGACGTCCGAATGACCTAAAAATTTGTAGACATATAAAAATTCACCTAATGAAGCTACTGCAACTCTCGGAATTCCATTCTGACCCTCGGATCAAAATCTCACCAATCGACCGGAATTCGCCAAAATTCCAACTTCCGCCAATTCAAGCCTATTTCTACACCGGACCTCCAAATTCGATTCCGATCACACTCCTAAGTCACAAATCATCCCCTGAAGCTAACCGAACCATCGGAATTCACATCTGAGCCCTCTAATCATATAGTCAACTTCCGATTGACTTTTATTTCTAAAACAAGCTTCCTTCTATGAGGCTATGTGCCTTATTTTCAACCAAAACCAATTTAATTATATCTGATCAACTCTAATACCGATATTGAAACACGAATCAACACAATACGGGGGAAATGGGGCGGTAACACACGTGACGACGGGCCGGGTCATCACATCCTCCCCAACTAAAACAAACACTCGTCCTCGAGCGGGTCAAGAAACATACCTGGAGTCTCAAACAAGTGTGGATATCTGCTCCGCATCTCCCGCTCGGTCTCCCAAGTGGCCTCCTCCACGGGCCGACCTCTCCACTGCACCTTCACTGATGCTATATCCTTGGATCTCAATCTCCACACTTATCGACCCAAAATAGCTACAGGCTCCACATCATAAGTCAAGTCATCATCCAACTGAACGATACTGAAGTCCAACACATGCGATGGGTCCCCAACATACTTCCGGAGCATAGACTCGTGAAATACCGGATGAACCCCCGATAGACTGGGTGGCAAAGCAAGCATATAGGCCACCTCTCCAATCCTCCTGAGTATCTCAAAAAGGCCAATGAACCTCGGACTCAGCTTTCCTTTCTTTCCAAATCTCATGAAGCCTTTCATAGGCGAAACCTTCAGCAAGACCTTCTCACCCAATAAATAAGATACATCTTGAACCTTCCGGTCCGCAGAACTCTTCTGACGCGACAGGGCTGTGCGAAGTCTCTCCTGAATCACCTGCACCTTGTCGAAAGCATCCTAGACCAACTCTGTCCCCAACAACCTGGCCTCGTCGGGCTCAAACCAACCAACCGGAGATCTACACCTTCTCCCATATAAGGACTCATATGGCGCCATCTGAATGCTGGATTGGTAGCTGTTGTTGTACGCAAACTCTACAAGAGGCAAATAATCAGCCCAAGAACCTCCAAAGTCAATAACACAGGCATGCAACATGTCCTCCAATATCTGAATGGTACGCTCGGACTGCCCGTCCATCTGAGGATGAAATGCAGTGCTCAACTCTACCTGTGAACCCAACTCTCGCTGGAAAGTCCTCCAGAACTGAGAAGTAAACTGAGTACCTCTATCTGATATAATAGAAACTGGGACCCCATGCAATCTCACAATCTCTCGGATGAAAATCTCTGCCAGCCGCTCCGAGGAATAGGTAGTATATACAGGAATGAAGTGCGCGGACTTGGTCAGCCTATCCACAATCACCCAAACTGAATTAAACTTCCTCGTTGTCCGAGGGAGACTACTAACAAAGTCCATAGTAATCCTCTCCCATTTCCACTCAGGAATATCCATACGCTGAAGTACACCACCGGGACTCTGATGCTCATACTTGACCTGCTGACAGTTGAGGCACCGAGCTACATGACACACGATATCCTTCTTCATCCTTCTCCACCAGTAATGCTGTCTCAAATCCTGATACATCTTCGCGGCACCTGGATGGATAGAATACCGCGAGCTATAGGCCTCCTCCAATATCAACTCCCGAAGCCCATCCACATTGGGCACGCAAATCCGGCCCTGCATCCTCAACACACCATCACTATCAATAGTAACATCCCTGCATCATCATGCTGAACTCTGTCCTTAAGGACAAGCAAGTGGATCATCATACTGGCGCTCACGAATGCGATCATATAGGGAAGACCGAGAAACCACACAAGCCAACACCCTGCCGGGCTCTGAAATATCCAACCTCACAAACCGATTGGCCAATGTCTGAACATCAACTGCAAAGGGTCTCTCCCCAACTGGAATATACACCAGGCTGCCCATACTAACCGCCTTTCGGCTCAAAGCATCGGCCACTACATTGGCCTTCCCCGGATTATATAAAATGGTGATGTCATAATCCTTGAGCAACTCAAGCCACCTCTGCTGCCTCAAATTTAGATCCTTCTGCTTGAACAAACGCTGGAGACTGCGATGATCGGTATACACCTCACAGGACACTCCATAAAAATAGTGCCTCCAAATCTTCAAGGCATGAACTATGGCATCTAACTCTAAATCATGAATAGGGTAGTTCTTCTCATGAGGCTTCAACTGACGAGAAGCATAAGCAATAAACCTACCCTCCTGCATCAACACACAACCTATCCCAACTCTTGATGCATCATAATATACGGTATAAGAACCAGAAGCTGATGGCAAAACTAACACAGGAGCTGTGGTCAAAGCTGTCTTGAGCTTCTGAAAGCTCTCCTCGAACTCATCCGACCACATGAATGGTGCACCCTTCTGCGTCAACTTGGTCAAGGACGAAGCAATAGATGAAAATCCTTGGACAAACCAGCGATAATACCCTGCCAAACCAAGAAAACTCCGGATCTCCGTAGCTGAAGACGGTCTAGGCCAACTCTGCACCGCCTCTATCTTCTTTGGGTCAACCTGAATACCATCAATAGACACCACGTGTCCCAGAAAAGCTACCGACCCAAGCCAGAACTTACACTTGGAGAACTTTGCATACAGCTTCTCCTCCCTCAATATCTTCAATACTACTCTCAAATGCTGAGCATGCTCCTCCTGGCCACGCGAGTATACCAAGATGTCATCCATAAACACGATCACAAAGGAATCCAGATACGGTCGGAACACACTATTCATCAAGTGCATGAACGCGGCTGGGGCATTAGTCATCCCAAAAGACATAACTAGAAACTCATAATGCCCATATCTCGTCCTGAAAGCTGTCTTCATAATATCAAAATCTCTAATCTTCAGCTGGTGATAGCCTGAACGAAGATCAATCTTCGAGAACACCCTCACTCCTTGGAGCTGATCAAACAAATCATCAATGCGCGGTAGAGGATACTTGTTCTTCACCGTTACCTTGTTCAACTGCCTATAATCAATACACATCCTCATTGAGCCATCTTTCTTCTTGACAAATAACACCGGTGCACCCCACGGTGACACACTCGGGCGAATGAACCCCTTATCTAGGAGTTCCTGAAGCTGCTCCTTCAATTCCTTTAACTCAGCTGGTGCCATACGATAAGGAGGAATAGAGATGGGCTGAGTGCCCGGCACCAAATCAATACCAAAGTCAATATCCCTGTCCGGCGGCATGCCCGGCAGGTCTGATGGAAACACATCTGGGAAATCCCTCACCACGGGCACAGAATCAATACTAGGAGTCTCAGCTCCAACATCTCTCACAAATGCTAAATATGATAAACATCCCTTCCCAACCATCCGCTGGGCCTTTAAGAAAGAAATCACCCGGCTGGGGACATAATCAATCGAACCATGCCGCTCAATCCTCGGAATACCCAGAACGGCCAACGTAACTGTCCTAGCATGACAGTCCAGAATAGCATGGTACGGAGATAGCCAATCCATACCCAGAATCATATCGAAGTCTACCATACCCAACAATAGCAAATCAACTCGGGTCTCCAGACCCTCAATAGTAACAAGACAGGATCAATATACGTGATCCACAATAATAGTATCACCCACCGGGGTGGATACATGCACAGGCAAGGCAACACAACCACGGGTCGTACCCAAATGATGGGCAAAATATGATGACACATAGGAGTATGTAGACCCGGGATCAAACAAAATAGAAGCATCTCTGTGGCACACTGAGATAATACCTGTGATCACTACGTCATATGCAGTAGCGTCCCTCCTGTCTAGAAGCGCATAGAACTGAGCCTGACCACCGCTCGATCGATCTACACCCTTGGGGCGACCTCTAGCTGACGGACCCCCACCCCTACCTGACTGGAATGGTGCTAAAGTAGATGGAGTAGAAGAGGAGGGTTGATCCCTCTGCTGAGACCGACCACTATGTAGCCGAGGACACTGTCTCTTCATGTGGCCAAACTCACCACACTCATAACAACTACCCGGAGCTAGAGAAGGGGACTGAAGGGAACCCCTCGCTGCAGATGAGCCCTGGGCTGAGGACGCAAGAGTAGAACTCTGAGCTGGAAGGGCACTAAGTGAAGACTGGCCCTGCTGATAACCCTGACGGCCACGGCCGGATAGATGGAGCACCACTGTAGCTACCCGAACCTCGAGGCCTCTTGGCCTCCCTCTCCTCTCGCTATCAGCGACGATCTGTCTCAATCTGGCGAGCCATATCCACTACCTCCTCAAATGAAGATGCTACCACCCTCTCCCTAGTCATCAGAATATGAATAGAATAGTTGAGGCCATTTATGAACCTCCTGATCCTCTCCCGATCTGTCGGGATCATCCACGTAGCATGTCTGGCCAACTAAGTAAATCTCAACTCATACTGGGTCACTGTCATATCACCTTGGACCAACCACTCAAACTGTCGGCGCAGCTCCTTTCTGCAAGACTGCGGCACATACTTCTCCAAAAAAGAGTGGAGAACTGCTGCCAAGTAAGGGGTGCTGCTCCTGCAGGCCTACGCCTCTCAAACTCCTCCCACCATGTAAATGCCGGTCCTGAGAACTGGATGGTGGTAAAAGAAACCCCACTAGACTTTAAAATCCCTGTTGTGCGAAGCATCCTCTGACACTTGTCCAGAAATCCCTGGGCATCCTCGCCCTCAGTACCGCTGAATATCGGAGGCTGAAGTCTACCAAACCTCACAAGCCGATGCTGCTCGTTGTCTGGCATCACTGGAACAACATGCCCTAGAGCTGGTGCGACTGGCGCAACTGGAGCAACCGATGCAACTGGCTGAGCTGGGGCTGCCTCTGGTGTCTGTAGTCCCTGCACAACCTGCTCTGGTGTGCGAGCTGTGGGGGTCTGATGACCACCACTGGTCTGAGAAGTAGCTGCAGCAGTAGAAGCTAAAACTGCCTGAGCCAGACCAGTGCAGATAGATAAGATCTGAGCTAATGCCTCCTGAAGACCAGGAATCACGGTAGGCACTGCCGGTGCCTGGGTGGGTGCTGTTGGAGCATCAACAGCTGGATGCTGACCCTGAATAGGGGCAACTGGTACTGCCCCTGCTGCTCTACCACGACCACGACCGCGTCCACGGCCTCTAGCAGGTGGCAATGGTGGTCGTCTGCCATGTCTGGTAGTACGAGTTCTCGCCATCTGCGGGAGAATAAAATACAAAAGTTTAGTCCTCGGAACAACAAAGCCGCACGACAAGAGTTCAAGAATATGAAGTGTTTCCTAAAGGTTTTGCAGCCTCTCGAGGATAAATACAGACGTCTCCGTACCGATCTGTGAGACTCTACTAACCGGCTCACGACTCATGAGGCCTAGTAACCTAGGCTCTGATACCAACTTGTCACGACCCCAAACCCGGTCGTGATGGCGCCCAACACAACTGCTAGGCAAGCCCGACCAATTTCACTCTCAACCCGAGCATAAAGCTCAAAACCATTTGTTTACAAATCATTAACAGTATTGAAACTAAAAGTATAACTGATAGATAGAAATAAATCCGTAAATCAACAACACTGATCAACCTCCTAAAGACCTGGGGGTCATGAGTCTAGAGCCTCTACCAGAATAGCATAATAATACTGTAATACAACATAGTCTGAAGTACGCGGAGAGAGTCAAATAATAGGAAATAGAAGAGGAGTCGGGTCCTGCGGGCGTCAGGCAGCTACCTCGACAACTCTGTATGAAAACTCTGATGAACAGCAGTAAGCTCAGCTAGCTCTCGAAGCACCTGAATCTGCACACATGGTGCAGGGACTAAAGTGAGTACTTCCAACTCAGTGGTAATAGACATGTATAATGACATTGAAAGTAGGAAATCCCAATATACGACGAAGTAAAGCTACCACAGTACTACTACATATTTAACAGTGTAACATCAATGAGTACTAACAGATAGGGCAGATAAGTATTAATTCATGAATGCAATACAATGCACATGACCGCTGCGGCGCGCAGCCCGATCCATTTGGGTACCCGTGCTCACTGTGGGGGTTCAGACTCCGGAGGGGCTCCTACAGCCCAAGCGCAATATCATAGTAACATACGCTGCGGCGTGCAGCCCGATCCACTATCAGTCCAGCTATATGCATGCAAGCCACACAGGTACAGTCAAACTTACCATTCTTAGTTTCGATTATCAGTAATTATAATTAGGTGTTCAAAAC
>MU709591.1:4627-26352 GCA_026770625.1 Nicotiana glauca
GCCGCAGCTAGAGTAGTCCCTTCCTTTGTACTGTATTTACTTTCCGTCCATTGTATTCCGGACGGATGTTGTATGTTATTTCTCTTGTCAGTAGATGCTCATGCACTTGTGACTCCGGGTTCTGGGATGGTTCGAAGTATTGTATTAATTGCTTAACTTTTAAATTCGATTCGGAAATATATTCTTTAAAATTTCTAAATAATGAAGGAAAAATCATGTATTTCAAATAGAGGTCAGGGTAGTCTTAGTGGATTTTGGGTCGTGATAATCTGGATGTTGTATCATAGAGGTCAGGGTAGCTAAAGCATCGGCAAGCTCATTCTGAACTCTATGGACATGCCGCAATTATGGCTTTGTAAACCTCTTCCTCGACTCTTGTACGTGATGCAAGTACGGTAGCATTTTGGAGTTCTTGGTTGCCCATTCCTCTCGGACCTGATGTATGAGCAAATCTGAGTCCCCAATCACTAGTAACTTCTAAACGTTGATGTTAATGGCTAGTTAGAGCCCTAAGATGCAGGCTTTGTACTCGGCCATGTTGTTGGTGCACGGGAACCTGAGTTTGGCGGACACCGGGCAGTGTTGACCTGTTTCTGATACTAGAATTGCTCCTATGCCAACTCTTTTAAAATTTGCTGCTCCGTCGAAAAACATTCTCCAACAATCATAGGATTCTGCAATGTCTTCTCCTATGAAAGAGACCTCCTCGTCAGGAAAATACGTCTTTAGAGGCTCGTATTCTCCGCCTACGGGGTTTTTGGCAAGATGATCGGCTAGTGCCTGTCCTTTGATCGCTTTCTGAGTCACGTAGACAATATCAAACTCACTCAGCAATATTTGCCATTTGGCCAGTTTGCCCATGGGCATAGGCTTCTGAAAGATGTACTTTAGCGGATCCATCCTTGATATGAGATAAGGGGTATAGGCACAGAAATAATGCCTCAGCTTCTGAGCTACCCAAGTCAGAGCACAGCAGGTGCGTTCTAGCAGGGAATACCGGGCCTCGTACGGGGTGAACTTCTTGCTGAGATAGTAGATGGCTTGTTCATGTCTCCCCGTTTTATCATGTTGTCCCAAAACATATCCAAATGCTCCATCCAGTACTGCCAGGTAGAGCAATAGTGGTCTGCCTGGTTCGGGCAGGACCAGGATTTGGCGGTGTTGGCAAGTATTCCTTGATTTTGTCGAAGACCTTTTGACAATTATCAGTCCACTTAGTGGTGGCATCCTTTTTCAACATCTTAAAGATTAGTTCGCAAATGACGGTGGACTGCGCTATGAACCGACTGTTGTAGTTGAGTCTTCCCAAAAAACTCAGAACCTCTTTCTTGTTCTTTGGCGGTGGCAATTCCTGAATGGCTTTAACCTTTGATGGATCGAGTTCTATTCCCCGTCGACTTACGATGAACCCAAGCAGTTTTCCGGTAGGAACCCCGAATACACACTTGGCGGGATTCAATTTTAGGTTATACCTTCTTAATCTGTTAAAGAACTTCCTCAGATCTTGCATGTGGTCAGTGGCTTTCCTGGATTTGATGATGACATCATCAACATACACCTCGATCTCTTTGTGTATCATGTCATGAAAAATAGTAGTCATGGCCCTCATGTAGGTGGCCCCAACATTCTTTAATCCAAACGGTATCATCTTATAACAATACATTCCCCACGGCGTAATGAAAGCTATTTTCTCTACGTCTTCTTTGTCCATCCATATCTAATGATATCCAGCAAAACAATCGACAAATGACAGCAGCTCGTGCTTGGTGCAGTTGTTAATCGGGATATGTATGTTTGGCAGTGGGAAGTCGTCTTTCGGACTGGCACGATTGAGGTCCCAGTAGTCGACACAGATTCTGACCTTCCCGTCCTTCTTTGGTACTGGCACAATGTTGGCTAACCATGTAGGGTATTCCACTACCCTGAGGACCTTGGCTTTGACTTGCTTGGTGACTTCTTCCTTGATTTTCAAACTCATGTCTGGTTTGAACTTTCTGAGCTTTTGCTTTACCGGCGGGCATATTGTTTCTGTTGGCAGTTTGTGAGCTACAATTGATGTACTGAGATCAGTCATATTGTCATATGACCAGGCAAATATGTCCTCATATTCCTTTAAGAATTCCGTGTACTCTTCCTTTTCTGACGGTAACAGGTGAACACTGATGCGTGTTTCCTTGATATTCTCTGTATCCCCCAAGTTGATAACCTCAATTTCGTCCAGGTTAGACTTAGGTCTATTCTCAAAATCCTCATTCTCTTTAACAACCTCTTCTGGTATCGCATGCTCTTCTGAGTCTATATCCATTTGTTACGTTATCTCGTCGCATGTCACGTTCATCGGTTCATCAAGATAAGTAATAGTAATGCTGTGTAAAAGTAAAAATAAATGACAGAGAAAAATAATAAGAGCGAGATTTAAATAAGGAATTGAAATGCTTTGATGAATGGCAAAAATTGTTTTGAACATCGAAGCTCTTTTCAAAATTTAAAGATAATACTGAAGGGAAATCAACTAGTGAAAAAGTAAAAGATAATGCATAATGCTTTGTTCAGCCTTGCTACCCCGAAGCTCTCCGGGCCTTGGTGGTTCTGATGGACCAGTTGTTGAGGCACTCTCCTCGGCTCACCGCCTGCATGGAAGGGCCTTCCTCTCCTTCCTCCTCGAGAATGACATGACAGTCCATATCGTCATCTTCCAAAAATAGGTTCTTCATTGTTGCCAATGTTTCATCTTCCTCTGACCCATATAGGATATTTGTTGGCTGGAAAGTCTGCTCTAGGCGGGGTATCAGGTGCTCCAGTGGATAGTCGGGGTCGCGCCACGGTGGCGACCAGTTCCTGAATTCTTCCCAAGTATATCCATACCCTAACCCAAATGTGGTGCCATGATTCTTCAGTTTGATAGGCTTGGTGATTTCCCTGAAGGTTCTTGCCGAGCCCTTTGCCAGGCTCATACCCGCTCCAATTCAGGATACTTTCTATCTTGTTATCCCACCGTTTACCTTTGTCCACGGCGTTGACTCGCTTAATGTGGTGATAAGTTTCTAATCCTAGCTTCCTTATCCCTTCAATCATCAGGATGGTTTGACGACTGTATATGGGTTTACTCCCATCACCATGAATAATCACCTCTTGGTGATTCCACTCGAACTTCAATGCCTGGTGCAGGGTTGCGGCTACAGCTCCAGCGGCGTGGATCCAGGGTCATCCCAGTAGCAAGTTGTAGGATGCTGGGATGTCTATTACTTGAAAATCAACATCGAACCAAGTTTGTCCCATGTGCAGACATAAACTGATCTCCCCAATAGTGGACCTTTGGGAACCATCAAAAGCTTTGACGTTGATAGCACCATCCTTGATTTCGTGTAGACTTTCCCCAATGTTCTGAGGGTCACTAATGGATAAATTTTGAGGCTGGACCCTCCATCAATCAAAGTCCTGGTGACGAAATAGTCTTCGCATTGCACAGTGATGCGCAATGCTTTGTTGTGGTCTAAACCTTCAGGGGGCAACTCATCCTCGTGGAAAGTGATTTTATCACTCTCCAATACCTGCCCGACCATGTTTTCCATTTCCCCTCAAGTTATATTGCTGGGTAAGTACACCTCGCTCAGTATCTTCATCAGAGCGTTCTTGTGTGTCTCCGAGCTTTGCAGTATAGCTAAAATCGAGATCTGCGCTGGTGTTTTGTTTAATAGATCAACAACTGAGTATTTTTTCACCTGTATCTTCTACCAAAGATCATCAGGTCCAGTTTCAATAGGCCGTCCAGAGCCCTGCTTACTTGATTCAACTAAGTGCTCCGGAGTATAAATTCTGCTAGTCCTGGTCATACCCTGTACGGCAATTGCTTCTCCGGACTTAGTCTTTCCTTTTCTTCTTGCCCCGGCAGTATAATCCCAAGGTATGGCATGTGTATGGAACGGCATTATGGCTGACATTGCCACAAGAATGGGCACTCTCGTTTTAGGTGGCAATACAGCAACTTCGAATGGTACTTTTGGAGAACCAAACTCTACCTCAATCGGCTCTGTGGTCCTTTTGGATGACGGTGCTTCAAACTCGAGAGGCACAGACATGTTTACTTCCGCATCCCCAGAGGGCTGGATCTGGACTACATTTAGATTCAATGTGACAGTTGGTTTCTTGGGCTCGTCACCTTCGGTAATTAATCCAATTAACCCTTTGGGGTCCTAATCATCTTCTACTTCGATCATATGCACACCACCACCCTTATGATCAGGCAAAGGTTTATTGCGGACATTAGGAGCAGGTTCCTTGGCCACAATGATTTTGTTGTCAATTAAAGCTTGGATTTTGTCTTTCGGAGATCGGCACTCATCAATGGTATGTCCTTTCATGCCAGAATGGTACGCACAGGTTTTACTTGGATTGACCTACTGGGAAGGATTATCTGGAGTTATGGTAGGTATTGGGGTGACGTAACCAGCTGCTTTGAGTCTTTCATATAATTGGTCGATTGGTTCGGCAGTGGCAGTGTATTGCTTGAGAGGTCTACAATTGAAGTTAGGGTGTGGCATGGGGAAGTTTTGGCAGGCGGGAGGTGATTGGTAGTGAGTATTATAGGCTTGGTAGACGGGTGCAGGTTGGGAATATTTTGTTGAAGTAGGTTGGTATGCGGGGGATAGAGATGGTTGGTAAGTAGGCGATGAAATTCGGTAATAAGGAGGAGGTGTTTGGTAGTTGGGAATAGGCTGGTATGTGAGAGGGGGTACCGGGTAGGCTTGGTGTTTTATTGGTGACTTTGTTCTTTGTGCGACCATGACGGCACTCACGTCCTTTTTCTTGGATGTGCCACCAGATTGTAGGGCTTTGTTGGTAGCCTGCAGTGCCTCAAAATTAGTGACCATTCCGCTCTTAGTGCCCTCCTTAATCCTTTCTCCTAGATTTATAATATTGGAGAATTTCTGGCCCTCTATCAATATTAACCTCTCATAGTACTGCGGATCCTGAGCTCGGACGAAAAATCGATTCATTTGTTCTTCTTCTAAGGCCGGCCTGACCATTGCAGCCTCGGATCTCCATCGAGTAGCATACTCGCGGAATGTCTTAGTGGGTTTCTTTTTCAGATTCTTGATATAGAAGATATCTGGTGCATTTTCTGTATTGAACCTGAATCTGTCCATGAAATTGGATGCCATTCCAACCCAGCTCGTCCACTTCTTGGGATCTTGGCTAATGTACCAGGATAGCGCATCACCTTTCAAACTTCTCATGAAGAGTTTCATGAGAATTTTCTCATCTCTTCCTACACCGACCACCTTATCACAATATGTCTTCAAATGGACTCTAGGATCTCCCGAACCGTCAAACAATTCGAGCTTGGGAGGTTTGTACCCCTCCAGGAGTTCAACATCTGGCTGAATGCAAAGATCCTCATAATTCAGCCCTTCAATGCCTTTGCTTCCTCCAACGCCCTGGACTAGGATAGTCAATTTCTTGAGCTCGGCTGCCAGGTTCTTGATGAGAGAGTCTTTGTCATCAGACTCTGGTGTGCTTGTAATGGGTTGAGTTTATTGTGGCATGGTTTCCACATATATTGGAGTGTGGTGGGGATGATCATTTGATGGTTCAGGGATGAGGAGTGGAGTGTTGTTGAGATGTGTGTTGCAATGAGTAACGGGCTGTTTTTGTGGCTTTAGGATATTCTGTGGCGGTATAGGGTGTTGAGCATTGGGAAAGTGGATGTTTGGGGTAGTGAGGGAGAATGACAGACTTGCCAAGTTCCGAACTTGGTCTAGTTCTTCTTGAAATTTCAGTAACATTTGTTCGAGCTGAGCAGTACTTTCTCTGGATACCTGAACACCCTGAGGAACCTCTATGATTTCAGCTGAGTCATCCTTTCTGATGTTATATATGTTCTCCATCTTTTCTTTGTTCTTGCTTTTGATAGGACTTAGAGAAGAAGGAGGTGGATGGCCCTTAGATCTTGTGGAGTAGGATGACGATGCCAGAATGCACGAACTAACCTTTTGGGGAGGGGAATAAAATAAAAGTAAAAACAACAAAAAGGTAACAAGTTAGTGTGGATTCTGAGAAAAATATTGCAATATTTAAACATATAGTACAAGAATATAAATCGTGTCCTAAATTGGGTGCCTCGTTGTGACCGAGGTAGGCCTAGCGACAAGTTGATTTGGAGAACTTATAATGTTAAATGCCTCATTTTATTGATAAAAATAAGATGAATCCCAAAAACGACACTAAAATTGCATAAAGTAAAATATCACTAATGGCCATTGGCCTTATTACATTTCAAAGTGGAAAAGAAAAAGAAACACCTAACTACTTGGTCCTAGAAGGACCTTCCCCAGACTCGGCACCTTTGGCTACATCGAACAGCGTCACCAGCTCATGCAATCCTAGCAGCAGATAAGCCCTAGCCAAATGTCCTCATTCATTACCCTCGGCGTTTTGGCAACTCTCGATCCTCCGGATGAACTTCCCTTCCAGCTCTACTAACCCCTGCTCCAAGTGCCCTAAACTCTTGTTGGCTCTGATAGCCATATCCTTCCATTCCTCGATCAACTTTTGATTAGCCTCTTAAATTTCCTAATGCTCACTCTCGCACTCCCTGAGCCTTTTGTGCAACTGATTATACTTAACCTGTATCTCAGCCCTTTTGTCAATGACCCTGTGACCTCGAACAGACCCGGGTTGTCTTGACCCAGCATGATCTTCTTCTAGCCAACCTGGATAGTATGAGGTGTAGCCGGCATGATACCTGTCAGGTTCTATGGAATCCCTCTCTAGGACAATCTTGCTGTTCCACATTTGTTGATCCTGACATTTGTATGGGCTGTCGTCGTCTTGGAAATCAGCCCTGAAATGACTCATCTTCTCGACCTTTGGTACGACTTGCTTCCTCCATCCCTGCCTTATAACTCGGAGAGGGAAATAGGGATAAGTTCCCCTCAGACCAATGAGCATGATAAATCGAGTGTCCCGAGAGCGGATGACGAACTCTCCAGTGGGGAACCATTCGAACATCCATTGCACCTTGTCTTCTTTCAAGTTTTCAAACAACTCTACCCATCCTCGAGCATTCCCTGGCCGAGCAAACATCTCAGGCATATATTTCATTCTGTTGGGATGGTGAAAGGCTATATGATCATTCCCCGGCCTTCGCGGAAACTCTTGACGGTATCGACCCTTTTGGAGATGTTCTATAAGCCAGAGTCGGAGTAATAAGTTGCAACCCTCAAAATGATTGGCCCCTCGTTGGCAATTTCTCAAAGCTCGGTAGATTTCCGCAACAATCATGGGTACTATAATGAAAGGTTGCCCTTCAAACCCCTCCATTAGTGTCTTGGTGACCATGGCTAGTCTGGTATGGATCCTAGCCTTCTTCATGGGAAACACTATCATTCCTAGGAAGCAGAACATGAAGACGAAAACTCTCCTGTGGATATGCCCCAATGATGTGAGGGTGAATTCATCTGGATAGGTGTGGTACAACTTGCTATGACCGTACCTCTTGTACAGGTAGTCGAAAGGAACATATCCTTCTTCAAACAAGTCAAGTCTGAGTTTTTCTTCAACCCCATCATTTTGAAGAAACCCTTACCCTTGCGGATTTCTAGCATGAGCAAACCCGGAGTCTCTCAAGGAATACCGGCTAACCCTTCTATTTCCTCGAGTAGCGGGGTCATTTCGAGGTTCTAAATACCGACCTATCACTGTCCCAGAATAAGGTCGCAGCCTCTATGATTATGTTGTCCGATCGAATTTCCAAAAGAGAGGGTAAGTTTCCCAAATACTTACGGATAATAGTTTGGTCACTGGAATGAAGGTCCTCTCACTTGGGTGGATTTGGTTAACATGACGAATCTAGGGATTTCGTGCTTAATTTCCTGCAAAACAAAGCGTTAGTCCTTCACCCCCGCCGGACTCGACTATTTAAATCAATAATTGGCATAAATAGCATTTAGTTCTCTAAATAAATGCACAGAGTATGGTATTGTCCGTTTGGGATCCAGGGGAACCCAGTGGACTTTGGATAAGGCTATCTTAAAGAGTCATTATGTGTACAACATAACTGACTCGACTAGGTTTGACAGTGATGCATGAACAGTTAAACAAAGTAAGGTTTCTATGGGGAGCTAGACCGGTACTCTTGAGGGGGACAACTCAAGAGGGAAAGGCACGGAACCGTCGAGTGCACCGCTGATCGATTAGTTTTACCGCAAATATGCCTTTGCCAGAATTTAGGGGTAATAATATTGGAAGTGCGCAACCACTCATCAAGTGTTGCTATGGTATTTGTTTGGCACAAGTGGAATATGATGTTGAATATGCAATTACAAGAATGAAACAAATTGTCACGTATTTTCACGTTCATAATGATTACAATAATTGCTCATAAATTACAACAGTATTGATGGAAAATGCAAAAACCCTATAGGCATGACATCTAAATGCTGGATTTTACATGAACATGACGTCTGATTGCGTTTTTTAGTTATTAAGACCTATATGCATCTTTCCCTAATGAGAAGTGGATATGCAAGATTCAAAAAGACCTATAGACATATTTGCTATATGCATATGCAGAATCCCATTTTAAAATAATTGTAAACATGGCATCTATATGTGAGAATGCAGAAATCCTATAAACATTTTATCTACATACGAGGATGCTGAAATTAGAAATCCCTATAGGCAGGTTATCTACATGAGAGGATGCTGAAATTAGAAATCCTATAGACATAACATCTACCCCTTTTGCATACATGGTTACCCTTCCCTTTTCACTAATCGCCCCAGAGGTTATTACAAAATTTTATTATAGACCAAGATGAATCGAAAATAGGAAATAAATTTACAATCGGAACTCCTAAGTTGCATCCAAGGAGCCTAATTCAAACCCAAGGTCTAACAATATGATATGAGTCAACTGCCAAGGTCAAGTTCCAAAGACTTTCTCTTATCCGGGATGTGTCAAAGTTCCAAGGAGTTTCAGGAACTCCAGGCAATGCTCACACCCAAATATCATTGCAGAACTTAAATAAAAGTGCAGTCTGGAAGGGCCAGCCCTCCAATGTCAAATTTCAGAGGGAACTCAAGGTCCCAAGGAAAGGCTCATTGGAGGGGGGCAAAACTTAGAGTATAGGAACAAGTGTAAGTGCAATAGAGGGGTTTAAGGGATGCCAAGGCAGGTTAGTGGTCATGCCCAGCAACATACAATGCTGGCACACCCCTGACCAGCCCACTAGCCAAACATTGGAGAGTCCAGGACCTATTGAAGTCAAACCATGGACTGGGCAGTAATTGGGATACTGTCAGGCCAAGGTTTCAACTCAACACATAAAGGGGGTTAGGGGGTAGGGACTCATATGGAAGCAGAAACAAAGAAAGCAAAACTCAACGTAAGCTACGAAGCATGAACAGCAAACCACACAAAAAATGAAACTATAGAATAAACATATAGGGATGAGGCAAAAATTTAAATGAAATGGCATGCCAGCTTTCAGAAAGAAGCAAGTAGGGCGGAGCAGTAGACTTAGGGAGGCCAAATTGAAATCAAGAAGCACGAGTGTAAGTTTTAGAAGAGAGTTGTAGTGATTAGAAAATCGTGTCTGTGTTTAAAAATTTTGTCATGTATTTATAATGCAGGAAAGAAGCAGAAATAGGCAAGAAATCAATCACACAAGGCTCCCTTTTAATTAGGGATTCTTATTTCAAACGGGCAAAATAAATAAGGAAAAAAAATTTGATCAAGAATTTTCCAAAGTAGTGCAAAAAGGGTAAATGCATAGGAGTTTATTTAAGGAAAGGTCCAGTGGTACACGGCTTATGAAAAATAAAGAAAGGGAATCAATCAAACAGTCAGTAAAATAAAACTGCAGGCTTTGTTCGAATGAACCAAGTTGGAAAAGAGAAGCAAGGGTTTTACTTAAGGAGAATCGAATAACAATCAATCAAACATTACTAAAAGAATTCGAAATAAATCAATAATTGGCAAGACCCTTTTTGAAAGAAGAATTTCTCATATATAAAGCATACAAATATCAAACAAGAAGAAGATGTCATGTTGATTAGAAAAGACTATCATAGAAAAGTTCAGAGTTATAAACAAAGAGTTTCCGGTCCTATTATAAACTCAGAATGAGTCTGAGAGTTCAGGGTTTCAAATAAGAACCCTAGTCCAAACATCAAATCAAACTTTCCAACGAAAACCCCAAATCCTAGGGTTTCAAATCGAATCATACATAGAGATGAGAAGGCAAGCCAATGAAACAGGCTCAAAGGTTTGTTTCAGAGCCTCATGAAAAACAAAAAAAATATGATATCAGGTTTGAAACAATCAAAGATAGAAAACTAGTTTAAGAGCATAAAAGAGTATGTTTTTTTAGAAAAGTTGGATCTTAAGCAAGTTTCATAAGAAAAGAGAGGTGGTGCAAACTTAAGCCACAGTATATGAAACATGCTTAGCAAGAACACAAATAGATTCTAGTAAAGCAAACAAATCGAAGAACTCAGCACTAAATACATAAAGTAGAAGAGTAACAAGGATTAGCATATAGTAGTAAAACAAGAAACAGAAGAACAACACACGTGCAGTAAAAGAAAATATACGAGCATAATATAGACAAACACACGTAAAGGAAAGAACAACAAGAATCAAAAAGATATTTATTTTTTGAAAACCCTTCAGAAACCCTAAATCGAGAATAAACAATTTTGAAAAGAAAATTTGGGAAAAACAATTTAGAGGTCCAGTAGAACACAAACATACCATAGGTCTAAGAAAATAAACAGAGAAAAACCTCGAATAGCTTAGGGTTTCAGAGAAATCCTAGAAAAATGAGAAAGGCTTGGAAATGTTAGATCATGGGTCGAAGAGGTCAGGAATCAAGCTTCTCGTGCTTGAATACGCCGGAGCATGGTCAGAGAAGCCATAAAACCATAGATTTAAGAAATTATGGAGGAGAACCTCGAGGCCAGACCTCGAAGCTTCGAAAATCCATGGTCTAATGGGGGAAGGGGGTGAGTACATGCCACCCACGGCCTGAGAAGCCATGAATTCCAGTGGAAGTATGGTGGAAAAACAATCGAAGACGGTTAGGGTCCCGAAGAACCTTCGAGAGAATTTGAGAGTGAAGAGTATTCAAAGGCGGCGGACTAGACGAAATGGGAGAAATTAGAGTGTAGTTTGGAAAATTAAAATGGAAAGGGGTAATTGTGGTCGTTGATCAAAAGGATCAACGGCCTGGACTAAAAGAAAACCGGGCGGGTTGGATAAACGGGTTAAGGGGTTGGGTTAAATCAGGATTTGGGCTGTCCCGTTTGAGAATTGAAATTGGGTTGATTGGGGTTAATTTGGGCTATAATTGAAATGAAATATGGCTGTAATTGAAATAGGAATAGGTCTAAATATTAAATAGCCAGTTTTCCACTTTTATTTTTATAAAATAGTTAAAATAAATTTAAATCAAATTTAAAGCAATGAATCGATTAATAATATATAAATGTTAGCCTAAAAATACTGGGCATAATTTTATTATTGGTAAACACTATTAATCAAAAAATAGGCTATAATTGCAATTATAGTAATTTAGCTTTAAAAATAACAAATAAATCTCATAAAAATATGCAAAAATCACCTTAACTATATCTTGGTGTAATTACAAGAACAAAAAGAAATTATTCACCAAAAATGATAGTCTGGAAATAATTATTGAATTTTGTAATATTAAAATAGACAACAAATTGATTTTAAAATCTTTAAAAATAAGGAAAAAATACCAAAACTCTTGGCCATGCTTATACATGCATGTACATGCTTATTTTGAGAATATTTCGAGTATATAAAATATATAGGGAAAAATTGGGTATCAACAGGTGGCGGCTAGGGTTTAGGTGGTGTTGCAGAGAGAAGGGGATTCAGGGGCGGCGGTATGTGAGAAATGAATTTGGGTGAAGGGGTCGTTGGGTTAAAAAGGGAAGGGGTAATGGGAGCCGTAGATCAAAACGATCAACGGCTGGGATTAGGTGGGAGTTCAAGTGGGTCATTTAATTGGGTTGAGGGTCGGGTTTAACTAGTAATTGGGTAAGGGTAAATTGGGTTTAAACTGGGGGTTCAAATTAGGCTGAAATTGAAATGAAATCTAGCTAAATTTTAAATAGCCATTTTCTCCCAATTATTTTATAAAAAATAGCAAATCAAATTCTGGAAATAAATTGAAAGTACTATTGCATATAATTATTAATTGAAAAATGCTGGGCTTAATTTTTATGAATATAAACACAATTAAATCCTAAAAGGGGCTAATATTGCAATTTTATGCAATTTAGCTTTGAAAATACTAAATAAATTTGTAAAAATATGAAAATATTATCTGAGCTATATTTCAGTGTAGTTTGAAAATATTTTAAAAATTAAGGAAAAATAATAAACCATTTGGACATGCTTATATATTCATACATATGCTATTTTGAAAGTATTTTGCATATTAAAAATATATAGGGAATAATTTGGTATCAACAGGTGTCTCACAAGGCGATTTATTAGCACATTTGCAATGTCTTTCGACAATGTTAACTAACGCAAAAAATTCATCCACCATTTTAGCTCACTATAAACCTAGCCGGATCGTGATGTTATGTCCTTCTCTTAAACCATATTTGTTAGCTCCCATAAAGCATAACTTAGATCGGCCTGACCAATTGTACATACCTCTGTTACGGTTGAAGGTAACTCAAAATGCTTATATCTCTCTTCCTGAATGGTAAATAAGGATGATCTTGATTAGCTGGGTATATGGGTCACGTCGGGCACCTGGTACCTTACTCAACCAAGTACCAATGTAACGTATATTTCTCGTTACATCATCATATACATGTGACATATGCGCCTAATAGGGCAACATGATCATTTATAAACTCAAAATATAGGGTGACAAGGCCATACAAGCATTCGTATATAGGACATTTGTCTACAAGGCTTTAAGAGTACATAAGTATCATGAAGGTGGGGACTGAGCCCCACCATACCAATCCATACATGTCCTAATTATACTTACTAAATAAGCAACTCCGAAGCAAATGGAGCGCACCAACATCTTCCGCTGAGATGATAGCGTACTTGGAGGACTCTCGACCTGTCTATCGGGACCTGCGAGCATGAAACGCAGCGCCCCCAAGAAAAATGGACGTCAGTACAAATAATGTACTGAGTATGTAAGGAATGAAAATCAGTAAATAATAATCATGGTGGAAACATGGAGTGAAATATTCGACATGTACGTTTGCATATCTCTGTAAATCATTTTATTTTTATAATGTCATGCATATGCGGATAAATATGGCATACCATGCATGGGTATATGTGTTCATAACATCATCAAGCCTATGAGGGCGTCCCATCATATCATCTCGGCCACTATGAGAAATTCATCAACGTATACCAGCTGATCAGGTAGTGCTACGTATATAACGCCGTAATCTTTTCCCATATCCCATATAGATATAATATACATATATACGCGTATATAACGCCATCTTGTCATGGGTCAATGTACATGTATAAATGCATGAAATGCATAAAAATACATTAATAAGATTTTTTTCGAATGCCACAAAAATCCATATGCCTTTCGGATAAACTTTATCAAATACGTATTTTTTTCTGAGACCATGAACAGATGATAGAATAATATGACACATGGAGAATCAAGAACACAAGCATCTCTAGCATTTCTATGAATAGAGTCATTTATGGAAGTTGTGCATTTGCACGTTTTGTTTGCATCATATGGATCATGCAAAAGAAAGAAAGGATAACCTTAACATACCTTGTACACCTTACTATCATGGTCATGTAGTACCTTGTATGGCCATAGTCCATAAATATCGGGTATTAATGCTCGGCCCATATTTTATCCCAATATGCCAAACTTGGACGGAAAATTCATTTTTCTTTGACTTGCTTCCCCTCTCACAATCACGAGTTTACTCATCATTTATTTAAAATAGTATAATCCTTATAATCTCTAAATAATCTTTTTCCTGGGACTATGTCAGTTGTCTTACGACAAATTCAATATACAATATTACAGGGTGCAACATCATTGTAATTTTATACTGCGAAGCGTAGCATCATGGTAATATAATACTGTGGGACGTAATATCAACGTAATATTGCAGGGCAGCACAAGGTTATTGTTTATAATATGGCTAAGTCATCGCATTTCATTCATGCGGTATTCTCTTATTCTTCAGAGAGGTTAGCTGAGATTTATATCTGGGAGATTGTTTGTCTTCATGGCGTGCCCGTGTCTATTATTTATGATCGAGGTATGCATTTTACCTCGCATCTCTAGTGAGCATTTTAGCTTGAGTTGGGTACACGGTTCGAGTTAAGTAGAATATTTCATCCTCAGACGGACGAGTAATCCGAGCATACTATCCAGATTTTGGAGGATATGCTCTGAGCATGTGTTATTGACTTTGGAGTTTCTTGGGATTAGTTCTTTCCATTAGCAGAGTTCGCCTACAATAACAGCTATCAGTCGAGCATCCAGATGGCTCCCTATGAGGCATTATATGGTAGACGATGTCGATCGCCGGTTGGGTGGTTTCAGCCGGGAGAGGCTCAGTTGTTGGGTACGGATTTGGTCCAGGATGCCTAGGACAAGGTTAAGATCATTTAGGATAGGCTTCGTATAGCTCAGTCTATGCAAAAGAGTTATGCCGACCGTAAGGTTCGTTATGTATCTTTCATGTTTGTAGAGCGAGTATTGCTTCGGGTGTCGCCCATGAAGGGCATAATGAGATTCGGGATTAAATGCAAGCTAAGCCCTAGGTTAATCGGTCCTTTTGAGATACTTGATCGAGTAGGAGAGGTGGGTTACAGACTTGAGTTGCCACCGGGTTTATCAGTTATACATCCAGTGTTTCATGAGTCCATGATTCGAAAGTATCACGACGATCCATCTCACGTGTTACACATTAGCACTGTCCAGTTGGACAAGGACTTGACCTATGAGGAGGAGCCGATAGCTATTTTAGACCGGCAGGTTCGTCATTTGAGATCGAAGAATTTCCCTTCAGTTCGTGTGCAGTGCAGAGGTCAGCCTGTTAAGGCATCGACCTAGGAGTCCGAGCTCGATATGCACAGGCGATATCCCCATATTTTTACCGACTCAGGTATTTTTCTATGTTCGTTCGAGGACAAATGGTTCTTTTAGAGGTGGAGAATGTGATGACCCAAAAGGTCATCTTTTATTTTAAAAATTTTTTCCGTGTTCTGAGGCCTTAAAAACCTCCTTTTATCCCTCCTCGAACTATGTGCGCAGTCCGGGTGTGATACTGGAAAGCTTTTGTGTGAAAAATTTGAGAAATATGGAATTTTTCCTTTAAAATTGATTAAAGTTGACTTCAGCCAATATTTTTGGTAAATGGACCGGAACCATGATTTGACGGACCCGTAGGGTCTGTAGTAAAATATGGGATTTGGGCGTATGTCCAAAATTGAATTCCGAGGTCTCTAGCCCGAGAAACGAATTTTAAAAAAAAATTATTTTGCTGGAAAATATAAAGAGTTTTGGAAATGAAAAGGTGTGTGTTTTTTGTGGTATCTGGCCCATATTTTGAATCTGGAGCCCGATACAAGTTTGATATATTATTTAAGTCATAACTGTCAAATTTGGTGAAAACATAAAGTGATTTGATATAAATCGGACCCTTGGTTGAGAAAAAAGAAATTTGAACTATATTGTGAAATTCTTGAGCTTTCGTGTTACATTTGTTGTTTAAGATATTATTTTGGTGATTTGATCGCAAGAACAAGTTTGTATTATATTTTTAGACTTGTGTACATGTTTGGTTTGGAGCCTTAAGGGCTCAGGTGAGTTTTGGACAGGCTACAGAATGTTTTGGACTTAGGAAAAATTTGTTACAGGTTCAGTTCTGGTGTTGGCCTCTGATATGTCAATTGCGAGATCAGGGTTTGCAATTGCTAGGTCTTCCAGTGTGTAAATTGCGAGTAACTTTTTGCAATTGTGAAGAGTAGCTGGGCCAACAATCTTCGCATTTGCGAAGAAACCTTCGCAATTGCGAAGTCATTAGGGAGGGGCAATCATCGCAATCGCGGCAAATTGCTCGCAATTATGAAGGAAGCAGACATGCAGCAGGTTTGCAATTACGAAGCTTGTCTCGCATTTGGGAGCTTCACAATTGTTAAGCTCTTGTCGCAATTGGGACCATGCGACCTGTTAAGTGGGATTTTAATGGGATTTCAACTCATTCTTTTAATTTTTCAAACCCTAAGCTCCCATAGGCGATTTTCCAAAGAAAAGGTCTTCCCCAAATCGTAGGTAAACAACTTCTAACTCATTTCTTTCAATCTACTTCATTTTTTTACATGATTTCATCTCAAAATCTAGGGGTTTTCATGGAAAATTAGGTGTTTTGGGGTAGAAATTATGATTTAAAATTTTGGGGATTTGGACCTCAATTTGAGGTCAGATTTCACAACTAATTGAATATTTGGGTTCGTGGGTGAATGGGCAGTCGGGTTTTGGTTCGAACATCGAGTTTTGACAAAGCGGGCCCGGGGTCGATTTTTGACTTTTTTGGGGAAAATATTGGGAAATCTATATTCATGCATTAGGAATAGTTTATTTAGCATTTATTGATATTATTAAGTAAATTGTGGCTAGATACAAGCGGATTGGTGGTGAAAATCGAGAGGTAAAGCGGTAATTGAGTGTTGAATTATCCGTTGAGGTAAGTGTTTGGACTAACATTGACTTGAGGGAATAGGAATCCCCAACTTATTTGCTATGTGAAGATTCAGGTGTGTGGAGTGTAGGTGTGGTGATGAGTACCTATGCGCTACCAAAATTACCACATTTAGTTGTTTCCGTTTCCCCTTTCCTATTATAATATCCCATGTTTTAATTACTACCTACTCATAGCTGTTTCCATGTAATTGCTACTGCTCATAAATGTTTCTATCCCTCAATTGGTACTTGCTCATAAATGCTTCCATGCCTAATTGCTTTATATTAATCGTTGCTCTCTCTTTATTGATGTATTTAATTATTTCCTGGTTTCGTTTTATTATTCTATTGGTCTTTATTGGTTTATTTGTGCCTCGCAATACACCTTGGTTGGTTTCCCTGCGTAGTTTACACTGGTGAAGTTGTTTAATCATAGTGATACTCTGTTGCGTGAATTGAGGTATATGAACATTGGAGGATTTGGCTTAGTATGTGAAACACTTGTCTTTATTGTTTAGTGATTGGTGTTTATCTATAAATTGGGATCGGGCTGCACACCGCAATAGAATTATATGATGGGATCGAGTTGCACAACAAGGAGTAATAAGGGTGGACATGTGGGATCTGGTTGCACGCTGCAACAAGGGAGTAATAGAAGTGAATGTTGATTTTGTTATTGTTTATATGATGGGGTTGGGATGTCCACCGCATTAGTTGTTGCTATGTGTTCCTATCTATTGAAGTCTGTTATTGTGATGCTGGAACACCCTTAAGCATTGGTTATAGTTGAAAAAAATAGTGGAACAGTTGGATTCCGGATTCACCTAATGTAAGTTATTGCTTTATTACACTTTGTATTTCCTTTTTATTTAGTGTTTACCGTGAAAATAGTAATAACAATTAAATTTGTTGATCGGATTCTAAAAATATGTGATCTATTTTTATGCTAGTTTGTTAAGTAGTTGATGATGAGTATATGAGATTTAGAAACGAAATAGAGTTAAGGAGAAAACTATGATCAAACCGGTAGGACTGCTATTCGGGGCCTCAGGCTTGTCGATTCTGGGCCTCGAGGTCGATCTCGAGGCTCGATTATGAGATATCGAAGACAGTTGCTGTGTGACTAACAATTATAGTAAAATCAATGTGGGATATTTATGGCTAATGATAAGCAATAAATGAAGAACAAGTATGAAGACAATAAATGGAATCAATAATATCAAAAGAATATGTTAGGGAGCAAATAGAATGTTCTTATATATTTTGTGGGGAGAAATTGGAGCAACAGCCGAACCTCTACAAAATGTCAAAGACCTCTTTTATAAAGGAGGGTAACTCCAACATAGTACAAAAGTGTTAATTACAAAAGTAGGGGGATGGGACAACTAGATGGCACCAAGCTCTGCTAGTATCAGCTGCATGCTTAGGGTGCTCTCCAGTCCCATCATGACCACGACCAGCATTGTCGTTAGGCTGGGCGCCAACGAACCTAGAGAGAGTGAGATCGACAACAGACTTGCAGCCTCGAGGTCTCGATATGATCCCCCGAAATGCCTTAATGACGAGAAATTGGACCCTCCTATTTTGCCGTATACAGATAGTCTTTGCATTTCCTATAACGATGTGATATGAAATGATTTTGAGCATCCGTTCCGAGGACATCATTGCCGTGACGTTAGCCTATCAAATAATTAAAGGCCATGTCCCAAAAAATCATGCAAAGGTTTCCATCAAACCCGACTATCGAGAGGTTCACAAATTGCTATTGGCTCATCCCTTACGCTGTCCATGCGGTTCCAACAAATACATCAACCTTTTGATAATCCTTATTTTCATAACATCTTACAATTCGCGAATCCAAACCGATCACCTTCTACATTCTTCCTTTTCACTTTCTTAGAGAAAATCGCACAGTTGCAATGGCCAGAACTTCCAGGACGATTTCTCAGCGGAACGAAGTTGCCACTTCATCTCGCTCGTCTAAGAAGAAAACGAACGTGATACCAACTCTGGGACAATGAACTCTCCTCAATCTAGACATGTTAAATAATTATACAGTCGATACACCCCCTACTACATCGGGCTGATATGAACATATTTCCTGGTACGTCAGTGTCGTGATCGATGCGGGGATGGTAAAAAGGGACTGTCGATGGAAGAAGGCAGTGGAGCTGGAGATTCCTAGCACTGATGAGAACATAACGGATCATAAAGATGGTTTCCTCTACGTATATGCTTATCCTTTTACTTTGAGTCCGGCTGAGCCTTTTGGGTCCCCTCCCCCGGGGATAGATCCGGTCATCCTCAACTTTTGCGACAAATAATAGGTGATACTCGGTCAAATCTATCCCTCTTTTTGGAGGATAGTCTTGATGCTTCGTTATTTCACTAACAAGGCTAGGGACGAGACCTTTACCCTGAATCATTTGATCAGGATGTACAACCCCCGGTTCTATGAGGCTTGATTAGGCTTCTTCATTTATCCAAGAAATCACTTTTCTCACACACCAATGAGGAGAAAGATCAGGGATGGATGAGTAGGTTCAACCGGGTTAGAACCTCGGACATCATTTTGGCCGAGAGGATGCCTTTCCTGGAGAAGTGGATCATGCAGAATGAATATTTTTTTTCCTTCAGACATGTTTTAAGATCTTCTTTCCTGTTTTCCAAAAAGATAACCTCTTTTTGTTTTCTGCAGCTGCCACTTGGTATCTTAAAGTGGTCTCAGATCTGTCGGGGTAGATTGAGTGGTTGGATAAAAAGTTTTCGTATTTTACCCGGTCCTGGACTGATCTGGCCAAGATGCGGTGGGAGGACAAAAATCATGGTAAAGTTTCTCTCGCCGCCTATGTCTCAACCATATGTTTTTCCCATACCTTCTTGTTCTAAAAGGTTGTGGACGTTGTGCTTGTATAGGCCTTGGCGAGAATATGCTAATAAGACCACCCCCTAGAGGCATGACAGAGGTTTCAGAGCCTGCCGAGGGAAATGGGAAAGGCAAGGATGCTGCCGACCCTTCTATGGAGAAGAAACCTAAGCCGCACACTCCTAAAAATTCCATTAGGACCTCATCTTATACGTCCGAGGTAAGCCTCGATACTGATGACAAAAATGATGATGAGAGTAGGTACCACTTGTAGGAGAGGCCGAGGTCGGACGTGAAAGCCCCGTAAGTACCCCAACTAGAAGCTACTGAATTGGGGACGGCTGACTCAGGTCGGCCTAGTAGACCAAAGATAATCAAGAAGGGCCTCAGTACCCTTTGATCCCATGACCGGGTTCACTGCAGTTCCTGTTAGGGGGACCGTTGCTACTGGCCCTAAAGGGTAGGACCCATAGCTTTTCAGGAGCAGCACCTGCACTTTAGGGACATTGGAGACATGGGTGATTTCATCTTCGGCTCCCATTGTTCGTCAGGGGAGCTAAGGGATGCTCAAGGTACGAACGCCGCCAAAACTGGGGGCCCTCCCAAGCAGGGAGGCATGCTTGGCAATATTTTTGATGATATTATTGGGGACGTCGATCTTGATGCTCCCGACTCCGTCAAGGCGGCCGAGAGGTTCATGCAACAAGTGATAGCTGCTTTAAGTATATTTCTTTTAACCTCGGGCATCTTTCTTCATTCTTCTAACTCTTATGTTTTGCTATAGTGCAAGGAGATGTACAATCATTCCCTCTTCAGGCTTAATGAGGAGCTTTCATGTCGAGAAAAGAAGCTCAAGAAGCTACCATCGAGACTGCAAGAGTTGGAGGCTCATTCAATCCATAAGAAGAAAGAGTCAGGCGAGATCCGAGCTACTTTGGAGGGAGCACTTCGAGAAAAAGCTGCCCTTGTCGAGCAGGTATTCTGTTATGCATGAGTTTTTTCCTTGTTCCCATAATTTGACATTGACCCATTTGATTTTCTTTTCATAGGTCGAGCAAAATAGCTTGCAAATTGGGAGACTGGATGTGGAGATCTTCGGGTTGAGAAAAAAAAATGAGGCAGTGACCTAGGAGTTGGCGTCGACCCATGATCTTCTCAAAGTTGCTCGAAAGGAGATAGCTGAGCTAGTTGCGGACAAGTCCAAGAGGACGCAGCCACATAGCATTAAACGGCCTGTGACATATCTATGAAGGTGTAACGACCCGACTGGTCGTTTTGCATTCTCGAACCCTGTTCCCTTAAATAATCCTTTCCGCATTTGCTTTAGCTGAATTACAACTTGCGGGGGCGGGTGGTTCGAAAGTTAGAAGAATTTCGGGCAAGAATAAGCTCATTCGCTTCATTTCATATCTTCAAAAAGGCCAAATTTGACTTCGGTCAACATTTTGGGAAAACAGACCCGGAATCGCGATCCGTCAATTTCTGAGGGTCCGTGGAAAAATATGGGACCTGGGCGTGTGCCCAGAATCGAATTCTGAGGTCCCTAGCCCGAGTAATGGAATTTTTCGTAAAAATTGTTAAGTCAGTTTCAAAGAATTAAAGGAAACTAAGAAATTATTGTTTTTATAGGTATCGGGATCGGATTTTGATTCCGACACTTGGTACGAGTCCGAAATATTTAACGTCAATCCGAGTAGTTTAAGGGCGTTTTGACCCGTTGGTAGGAAATTAAGAACTTGAAGTTCATTAGATTTGATTAATTGGTTTTGGGGTCCCATTCCGTGATTTAATAATGTTTTAGGTGTTCTGAAGATTCGACTAGGTCCGCCTCGTGATTTCAGACTTGTCGGTATGTTCGGGCGGGGCTCGGGAGCCCCGAGCGTCAAATGGTCGAGGTTCGAGCGAAGCTAGAAATTGAAAAGAGGCAACATCTGCTGCTTCTGTCATAACCGCTTCTGCAGCTCTTGGACCGCAGAAGCGAGACCGCAGAAGCGGTCCTGTGATCGCAGAAGCGGAAGGGGCCAGGCCCAGGGGAAACCGTAGAAGCGGACCCCAAGACTGCAGAAGCGGTAGGCCCAAACCGCAGAAGCGGTTCTATTTCCGCTTATGCG
>MU709591.1:35217-58455 GCA_026770625.1 Nicotiana glauca
ATCAGTGAGAACTTTCTGGGACTTCTACGGTGAGTTGCCTTCTCCCTCATGCCGATTCGCAGCCGAAGGAGTCCTTTTCCTGTATTTGTGATTTTCTGTCTATTTTGATTCAGACAGTAGGACAGTGTTTTGTATATTTTTTTTATACTCTAGTGGTCGCCCGTAGCTAGTGACACCGGGTTCTGGCACAAACTGTAGAGAACAATTATTTTGGGGTTGTATGACTATATCAGCACTGTATGATCTTGCTAGTTTCTTTTATTTACTTGAAAACACTAGTATATTTGGTTGGCTAATTAATAATCGAGACTTAATCAAAACTTCCGCAGTTGGCCGGCCTAACTGTGGTGTTAGGCGCCATCATGACCTAGTTAGGCAAAATGGGTCGTGACAAAAGGCTGAGCAAAAACTGACTCGGGCCATCGAACATGCCAGGGCAGAGGCATGGAGAAAAACATTGGAGGAGATCGAGGCCGGGGGCATCGATCTGTCATTGGAATCGAAGAGGCTCGGGAGCTGGAGAGAAAGTTGGCACTTTTGATCGTCCCAGACAAGGATCCCAAAGATGGTTTGGGGGATAGTGGTGATGAAGAGTAGGCCTTGTGTTACTTTTGTCCCCCCTTTCTGTGTATGTACCCCGGGGGATGAGTTTTGTAAAGATGCCCCTTGTAAATATATATTTTATAGTAATGAAAAGAAAGGGTTTTTTCTTCTCTCTCTCTTTTCATTCTTTTTACCTCGTTGCTTGAATGGAGTTTACCTTAGACTTTCGGCGTTGGCTCTTTAAAAATCATATCCGGAGCAACCGGGATCCCTAAATCGAGTCCTATCCTGAAGTTAGATCGGCAACTTCTTTAGGTCCGGTGCAAGTGATAGCGAGGAGCCCTTGAGGCCTTGCTACCTTTCGAATTTCATGGGATAGTCACATCCGAGCAATCTGGTTAAGGGACCCTGGAGTGGTCCAGTCAGTATATTTCCCTAGAAAAAGGGTGATGTTAACGCAGCCAGAATTAATTGGCCCTCAGGGCGGGCGAGCAGTCGCTGCCCTGCCCCTATATATTCATTTTTTCCCTATATATTCTTTCATTCGCCTCTCAATTGGAGATTCTACATCTTTAAGTAACCGTGGGGCTTGGCGCTCTTTGCTTGTTCTCCTGCTGTTCCAACTCAAAATCTTTGCTCAAATTCTTATCTCCCCTTCTCATTTTACCATAGCCATGATACATCAACCTCCACCTACCAAAGAGAGGGGAGTTTTGCTTACGTTCCGCATTCGGTCGGTGGTACGCCGCCGTTGCCCGGCAAACGGTCCTCGAGGTACCTTTCCTCGAGAAAAGACATTATGTTGGGGAAACCCCTCTTTATTCCAGGACGTCGGGAGCATGCATCGAGATTTATCTCATCAGTGGGAGAAGAAAACCTCGAGATGATCAGAAAAGATTACGGATGGAGGGAAGGCGTGGTATTGCAAGTGCCTTCCTGTGAGGAGAGCATCATGACCTATGTCGAGGGGTTTTGAGCATGTACACACATACTTTTGAGTCGGGTCCACCCGACTGGGTTGTGCTTGAGTTCTTTTAGAGATATCGGGTTACCTTGGCACAGGCTCACCCATTTCTTTGGAAGATGGTGCAAACGATAAGATTTTTTGCCAACAAGTCCAGGATTGAGTTTACCCTCAGTCATCTCGTGAGGTTATATCGCCCACTACGCTATCGAGGTTTGATTGTTCTGCAGCGTTGATACACCCAGGCTCCTGTTGTTAACAGCACACAGGATGAGGATTGTGGATGGTTGAACCAATTCGTTCGAGTTCGAATGATCGATATCATTGTTTGAGAGTTTTTGACCTTTCCTGATAAATGGAATTTCACACGTAAGTGTCGCACCTATTTTTTCATCGTTTTGACTAGAGGCAGGCTCTGTAATGACATTTTTCTATTTCATTTTTGTAGTGACTCCCTGGTTGTCAAATGAAGTCCCTAATTTAGCCTAGTGGTCTCGCAGCTGGCAGCCTGCTCGACTTATGATAGGTGTAGGTGGCAAGACCTGTCCAAAGGGAGATGGGAGGCAAAGCATCATGGTAAGGGTCTAGCGACTTATTTCTCGATAAATAGTGTTTTTCCTTTCAACGTACTAACTTATCCGCTGTAGGTACAGGATATTTCTCTAAAATGAGACCGTGCTCTCTAAGAGAGGAAGAGAGACTGCCGACCTCGGGGTCGAGAGTCGATGATAAATGAAAATAGTCTTTAGGGCATGAGGAGGCTTGTAGCGGGGCGAGTCCTTCTTAGAGAATCAAGAGAGGCGACCCGACCAATCATTCAGTTTTGGGGACTTCCGTTCTTAAAATAACATTCCCCATTTCTATTGATGGCTCTTCGGGGAACACTAAGCCCTCGAACACTAGGTCGGCTTTTAGTGAGGCTCAGCGACTCGTCTTTATGGTAAGTTTGGTAGCCATCATGGGATTATTCTAGCCTCACGCTTTTCCTTTCTTATTGAATTTTCTTTTGCAGGCCTTCGACGGGCTCAAATCTGAGCTACTTCGTTATGAGGCTCGATTGCGGAGAACTTTGGATAGGGGGAAATCCTTTAAGCTTATTTGTGAGAGGAAAGAAAGTGAGCTGGTATCCATGCGGTGCGAGGCGGGTCGAAGCCAGAGCCGCTAGAGCTACCTCGGGAGACAGGTATCTTGTGTTTCATGCTGAGTATGCTCCTTTCATTTTCGAAGGTTAAAATTTTGACATTTCAATTGGAGAGCAAAATGGAGGAGCTGGAGCGGCTCTAGGGAAAAGTTGGCAGGGTCAAACATGAGTTCGACGAGGTGCAAGCCCATGCGAATGCCCAAGCTACGGCCAAGGAGAGTGCTTTGACTAAAGCTTCCACCTTGGAGATGCAAATTCGGACCGCTCGTGCGAGTGATTCTGCACGGGCGAACATGATCGCGAGGCTTGATTCTAAGCTTTCGAAGGCAAAGGCCGAGGTGGTGAATGCCCGGGTTGAGGCTATGATGAGTAGCACTAGGGCAGATCAGAGAGCGGCGGCCTATTTGAAGAGTGCTGCTACTGCTAGAGATGGGCTAAGGAGAACTCTTGGCCGTGCGAGCAGCAGTAAAGAGTACGCAAAGTGCAAATCTCAGAGGAAAACTCTCGAGAAAGTTCACACTAGGGGTTTTGATCTTTCAGAGGAGATCGAGCAAGCCAACGGAGGAGTGTGATTCGAAATTCCTTCTGTCCGATGCTGAAGATGGTGAGGACGAGGCCGTCGAGCCATAGTTCCCAAGGGGGACATTTGATTTCTTCTTGTTCTTGTGTATATAGATTTCATAGTGTGTTGTAAACAGAGCTTAAATTCTATTACCTGTGTGTATAAGAGGGGAACCTCGTGGTTTTATATCTTCTGGGTTTCTGGTTTCCAAGCTTTTAGCCAGATCAATCTGACCTCTTGAGTTAGTAAGAGTCTTTAGATACGATAATACGGCCTTGGGGCTCATTAGGCTGGCCCGGGGGGCTCTTACACGCTTAGTCGATGCGACCTTTAGTATAAGTTGGCGCTTGAGGTCTTATGCTTTTGTTCAAACATTTTGGGTTCAGTCTCCAAGTCGGGTTTCGACTGGAGCTCATTTGACCATCAGGATTTTACGTTCGCGTGGGCTGGCGACAATGGCTCTTATGCCTTGGACCGAAGTGGCCTTTTAATGTAAGTTGGTGATAATGGCTCTTACACCTTGGACCGAAGTGGCCTTTTAATGTAAGCTAGTGACAATGGCTCTCATGCTTTGGGTCGAAGCGACTTTTTAATGTAAGATGGCGACAATGGCTCTTACATTTTGCATTAGGCATATATAGTTAACAATTTTGGGTCCAATATCCGAGTCAGTTTATGACTCGAGCTTATTTTGACCCTCAAGTTTTCAGATTTCAGGCTGGCAATAGTGGGTCTTACGCTTTCAGTCGATGCGACATCTTATGTGTATGGCCCTGAGGCTTATTTGGCTGGCGACAAAAGGTATTACATGCTTGGTCAATTTAACCATTTGTGTCGGTTTCATTTTCCTCTCTTTAAGAAATTTTGTAGTAAATTTTGCCTGACACGTCATCGGTTCGGGAAGAACCTCGATTCCGAGTAACTTGCAGCGATGTTCAAGCACCTCGGGAGGTATGGCTGGGAGGCTAAGTAGCTCGAAGCCAGTGATTTGGAGCCGACATAGTTGAAGCTCTTTTGGCTATGCTGAGGGTAGCATGTTTAACCAGTTCTTTTCAAAATAGATTCTATGTAATGGCCGATGATTTTGTAGCGATGGTCGAGCGTCTCCAGGTCGCGTTAGTTTGGCTGATACAGCCGTGTGACCAGAGTCACTTGTGATTGGCCGGAGCCATTTTGATCTCGAATGAGATAGTTTCGGCATATATATCGAGGGTATGCTTTTTTAGGGTTCTTACAAGTTCGATATATAGCCAAAACATTGAGATCGGGTTTATGCCTTTAGTAAGGTATTACAAGTTTTTGGATACTTGGTACAAGTATTGTTCATGCCTTGCTTGAGATCTTATAGATATGATTGTTTCCTTATGTAGGTCACGAGAGTGAGTCTACCTGCTCGGGGTCTTTTGGCCTCGGGTTTTGATAAGTTGATTGAGATGGCACTTGACGAAAGTCTCCAAGTTGTCGAGGGTTACTTAACTTGGGAGACATTAATTACTTGCACACCATGTATTGCCTTATTGAGGGCTTACGATTTTAGAGGTCCCGACTTTTAGAAACTATACGTCCACTAGACTGTATAGAGAACAGGGTGCTCTATGAGGTTCCACTGAAGATACTGATGAGCCGAACTATATAGCACTCTGGTCCTATATCAGTTTGGTACAGTGCTAACTACCGAACAAGTACGTAAATGATACACAGGATAGGTTCCCACTGTACAGAGAACCACATTCTGTATAGGTTCCCACTATAAGCCACAGACTGTAAAATTAACCAGTATAGGGAATCGAGTTCTCTAATTGTTCTCGCAGTAGCTCCGCAGTAAGTAAAGAACACAGAAGATTACGTGGAAAAATCCCATCTCAAGGGGACAAAAACAACAACCTACACTTGTAGGCTTTCAGCTTCACAAACTTGTAAACCCCTATTACAAGATACTTTGCAATAACCTTATTACAAAGACATCAACTAACTTGTGGTACTCTTACCACAAGCCACTTTGTGACTCCCTAGATACAAAGGATTTTAACTAACTTGTGATTCTCCCACCACAAGACACTTTGTCACTCTACAGTAACAAAGGATTTTCACTCTAACTTGTAATAACACTATTACAAGTCACTTTGTAACTCTTTAGTTACAAAGACTTTACAACTTGACTAACTCTAGCCAAGACACAAACTTAGAGGGTTTGTGATTTTGGGTTTCCTAAAAACAACTTCTAATAAAGATAGATAGGAGTTACAATAAAGAAAAAATAACAAAGACTCAACAACCTAAGGACTTAAAATATCTTCGATCTTGGATTAGGTCCTTGAGGTTGAAGCAGCTTTGTTCTTAAGAGAGGTTATTCTTGCACTTGAGAGAGTATTTTCGTTTTTTATTTTGCAAGTCTTGGATAGGGAGGCCTTGTGTCTTGAACCAGGTTTATGTTACAAAAGACATCAACTTAGTGATGTCAATTCACAATGGTGATGTCCAATTTTGGTTAGTACATGCCCCTTCTCAATGGGAAGTGGCTGCTGCACTGTCTGCAGAACTTTTGTGTGTACAGTTGCAGGCAGTCACTTTCTACAGTTGCTTTCTAGCTGTACTGTTGACTTATTCTTCGGTTAGGTCAACATCAAGGTATCAGGTCCCTAATATGGTTCCTGTGACTCTGAAGGCACACTGCCCAGATTATCTTGAGTTGATCAACTTGAATGATTGTACCAGACATGCTTAAGATCCTTCATCTGGTTCTCTCATGAAGTACGGCGTCTTAACTTCCTTGATTGTGGTTATTCATGTGTGATATCTATTACAATGATGTAAGAGCCTTCCACAGAAGGTTGACTGTTGCGCTGTTCTTGTGCAGTAGCATGTGCAGGCAGCAACTTTCCTACTAGAGAGTTAACTTCATACAGTATCCTCAGGAACTGGTAGAGACATGTTATCTCAGTTATTCCTTCCGCTCTTTCTCATTTGAGTCATTGCTATCAGCTTTGAGTACCAGATTCTTTTCTTTCTTTGGTTCTCTTCTTTCACTGTCTGTCTTGATCTTCATCTTGTAGGTCTTCAGATTTCCAACCAGATCTTTTATGGTCAGCTCCTGCAAGTCTCCTTACTTTCCCAAGTGTTGGATCCCAACCTGGAACTTTGTGATCTCAAGGTCTTATAAATGTGCAATAGGTTCCTTATCTAGTTCAGGATGGTATGTTTATTTGATCTTCAAAACACAAAGTACTTGTGCCCAAGGTACTTAAAACCTATCAATTTCCCCCTTTTTGATGACGACGAACTTAGAATTGTTATTCCCCCTGAGAACCAGATCTCCATATGGTTCCCCCTACAAATCAGCCATATTTTCCATGAAAACTGAACCTAAGGAGCCGATCACAACTGGTTCCTCAAGACTATTTGGCGAATCATCAAAACTCAAAGTTCCATAACTCATCAATTTCCCCATTTTTGATGATGACAAACCCAGAATCAACATTCTTTTTGAGAACCAGATTCCTCACATGTGTTCTGTGGATCAAACCTGTAATCAACATTTTATCAGCAATGTTCCCCCTGTGAAGCAGAGCTAACCAGAATCCTCATATGTTTCCCTGCATTATCTGTAACATTCTCCTTGCGAAGCAGATCCATCTTTCATGCATGTTGACACCTATATAACTTCCCCCTTTTGGTATCATCGAAAAAAATAATAGAAAAAGTACTACCAAAAAGAAGTTCAACAACACTAACTCAGGCCACTTGGGCAACACAGCATAAACAGTAACAAGAACAACAAGTGGATGTCATGGCACAAAATTGAATGATTGCCCTTATTGGAGTAATTATAATAAAAGTTGAGTAGTTTCAACAATACATGATATGACAATTTAAACAAATAAAATACCAATGTCATCAAATATAGGGATCAAAAGAAGGTAAGAATACAAGGGAATTTGGAAGGAGGGAAGGACATGGATCACTGGGCAGGAAGAAAAGTAAGGGGCTAAGGCTTTGATGAGCTTGTTCACTCCTTCATTTATTCTCCTTTGATCAATGATCATCTTCTTTATTAGGACCTTTACCTGTTTCCTCAATCTTTCATTCTCACCCTTCAACTTAGCATTTTATTCTGTCGAGGGTCCTCGAGGACCAGGTTCTCAACCTGTCTGAGTAGGTTGAACCATCAATTAGATCACCAAGAATCTCTCTAAACTTCGTCTCATCAACAACAAACTCAGTCCCATGCACATATAGCATCATAGTATCACATAAAATATAAAAGTCTTTTACTTTTTCTTTAGAGACATTGGGACTTAGAGGGACAAATATGAGAGTCTATTTTTGGAACTCAATAATGTCAACAAGTTCCTCCATTGTTTCAGCAATATCAGAGTCACACTTTGCCTTACAACACTTTTTGAGACTTCAAATCTTCTCCCTCCAAACCTAATGGCTCAACCTTTTGGTTCTGTAAGGAACCAGGTTCCTTACTGACACTACCCTTTCTATCCTTGAGCAGCCATGTCTCCCTTTTCTTCTTCTCAATCTATTTACCCTTATCATATGCTGCATCTTTCTCAGCCAAACCATTTTTTTAAATTATTTCTCACAGAAAAAGACTTCATTTCATTCTTTTTTCCATAATCACATTAGCAGCTCACACCGCTTCACCTTCAATTAGCCTACTTTTCATTAATCCTTTTTACTGATCGAAAGTTTGTCTATATACAGAACTCAAGGAGAAAAAGATCATAATTAAAATTAACTTCATGAGAAGGACTTGAGGGATCAGGTCCCTTATTAAGTCCTCATATTTACAAATTTCTCCATCCTTCAAGGCTTCCACAAATCCAGAAACAACTTCATCCTCACACTCTAGAATGTTAGATCTACCATGTTCCCTTTCGGTTAAACTTCTATCAAAATCTACCAAAATATTCTTGGGGTTTTGATTCTGATGGTGTTAGGTTTTTAGAAAGTGGGAGATATGGGCTTACATCAATTCTAGAATATTTGAAAAGAAGGATTATTCTGAGACAAGGTTGATTTTTGGCTTTGAAGAAAAGAATCGGTTTTATTTGGGTGTAAGATAGAGAAGTGCCTTTTTGGGGCGACGGGTCAGTTTAGAAAAGGTTTAACATTATGTACTTCAAACGTTAGGAGGAGAGGCAGGAGAAAGGCAGAAACAAATTGATCACATGACACTTCAACAACTTAAAAAGGCATATAAGTATTGAAGAGACTAGTAACCTGAGTCACAAGAACCAGGTTCCATGACTGTTTTTGAAATTTTTGAGCAAAGACTCCTAGAAGTGCAATTTCATTCTTACTTGTTTTTGTCCTGAGACTGCCATATGTGTATAACTGTAACAGTAAAGATTGGAGTCAGATGTCGCTGAAAAATACTTTTTAGCACTGTACCTTTCCTTCTTAACATAGTCAATCATTGAGGGACCAGGTCCTTAGTTGAGCTTGATCATCCCCAACTCCAGATGATTTCTTTCAAAATGTTCCCTGCTCAGCGCCATGGTAAAGATGTCTGCTACCTGATCCTTCGTCTTCTAGAGCTTCATACAAATCGGAGCCCTTTCAACATTGACCCTGAGAAAGGCAGCTACAACATATTCTGCTTCAACTGTTGAGAGAGCTATTGAGTTTTGTTTCCTTTTACCCTATGAGATAAAACATAATCCGAGGAAATAAGCCATTCCAGATGTGCTTTTCATGTTCAATAGATAGCCTACATAATCAGCATCAGCATCAACCGAGGGATAGTAGAGAACTAGGTCCTGCATCGCTTTGAGATATCTTAGGATTCTCTTGGCAGCTTTCAGATGAGATTCTTTTAGATTAGATTGAAACCCCACACACAGACCCACACTAAAACAATATCTAGTTTGTTACAGAAATGACCCTATGATACCTCTATATTTATAGGGGAACCAGGTTCATCAAGTATAGACAAGTAGCTGTGGCGGTAGGAGTGTTAATGATTTTGATGTCTCCATGTTGAATCTCTTCATCAACTTCTTGCTTTACTTGTACATCTAAGAAGAGATTCAATTCCCCCATCGTACTCATTTATAGATCACATCCCATCAGTTATGCACATTCTTCACATTGGGAGTCAATTGTTGCTTCAAAGATGATTCCATCAACATAGATCTGCACAATGGGTAGGTTCCTTCAAGATTTATTTCACACTAAGCACAGGGAGCCTGGCTTCCATAGCAGTTCTGTCAGCAGGTCATGGAACTAGGTTCCACAAACTGTTACTCTCAAGTTGACGCAACTCTTCTTGCACAGTTGTAATCTAATCAGCATCTTTAAATGCTTCCTTGATGTTCTTTAGGCTCTATTTGAGAGAGAAAGGCTAAGAAGGCAAGTGAGTTTCTTATCTTTTATCTGGTTTGAATTCCTCAGCCGCTGGAGTTCCATGTACAACATCCACAACTTTGTTTTCTGCTTTAGATATTGTGATTGAGGGACCAGGTTCCTCTATGTCGGCCGGAGTCTCATTTTCAATTCTCTTTCCTCTTTTACTTGGCATCTTCATAGGTCCACATAGATCCATATGGATGAGATCAAGTTTCCTTGAGATGATAACTTCCTTTTTGGGCTTGAAAGATGATCTTACTTGTTTTCCTCTTACACATGCATCATGCACCTTGTGATCCTTGAAGCTTGACTTGAGCAGACCACGAACTAGGTCCTTCTTGACTCATTTGTTCAGCAGCGTGAAACTTGAATGACCCAGCCTACTATGCCATAGCTCAGCATTATCATTAATAACACTTAGACAGCTAAGATCCCCTTCACGAAGTAAGCATTTTTCACTAAAGTGGGGAAGTGACTTCCCGATCGTTCATCTCCAACAATGTATCCCTTCTTGCCATTTTCAACGGATACACTCCCTCCTTGTAAGGCCTTTAGTGAATGGAAATCATTTCTTCTTCCAGTTATGAGCTTCGAGCAGTCGCTATCCATGTGCCACTATTGACTGCTATTTTTCACTATTCCCTACACACTTTAGACAATGATTACACTTAGGAACCCAAGCCAGCTTAGGTCCCTTATAATGATAGAATAGACGGATCAAACTTTTTTTTGCCGATGCAAGCGACACATATTTTCTTTTCAGGGAACTAGGTTCCTCTTCAGTACGCCTCTTTTCAACAAAAACTCTATTTTTCTGTAAAGACTGGATTTTAACTTTACAAGAGTCCTTGTAATGACCAGTTTGACAACAATGACTACACGGCCTATTATCATCCACAGTTAAATACTCCCTATGGTGATTATAGAAGGTTTTAGCCTTTGGGAACCCGATGCCTTGCCTGTTTCCACCATTACTCCTGTATATAAACATTATCACATCATAGGATCGGGTCCATTTTAATGACTAATTAAGATCATTTTAACCCTTTTTAAATCCTCCTAAAGTTGTCAATTCTTTTCAAGCTCAGTAACAAGACTTGTTCTAATTTTCTTAAGTTCACTCTCAAGCTCAAGTTGAGCCTTTCTAACAACTTCTTGTCCCTTAGTGTTGTCCATCCATTTTTTTGTTTGTTTTTTCAACAAGCTATTCAACTTGTTTCCTTAAATCTACAATGGGAACAGCCATACCATCCCTTTCTTGCTCAGTAGCAGCAATTTTCTCTACTACAGTATTCTTTTCGTTGCTAAGGGTCTCTATGGTTTCCTTCAAGTCATCAACCACTACCATCATATCATCTCTAGACTGTTCAGCTTCTCCTAGCTCTATGATTAGGGCATCTTTATTATTGACAAAACTATAATGCGTATCAATTAGAACATTTTCTAATGACATCAATTTTTTCAAAGAGTAAGACTTCAGATTTCTCTAATCATCCCTGAAAGTTACCTTATCATTGTTGTCCTCTTCATCCTCATCGCACTGAGCTATTAATGCAAACAATGAATCAAATTCCTTTGCTTCATTTTGCACTGCCATCATGGAGCTGCTTTCTGAATCTGGTTCTTCTTCTGGTTCACTGGAGGAGTCTCCCGATGCAGCAAGAGCTTGCTTCACTACATTGTCAGCTCCACTTTTTGGCCTGAATCGTTTGTTACGAACCGGGTTCCTTTTCACTACTTTGTCAGAGTTGTGTTTGTGATGCTCTTGTTTCAAAAATGGACAGTCTTTGATGAAGTGTTCATACTTTCCACACTTAAGACAACAATCATTTCCTTTGGAATTCCTGCTGGAACTTTCTTTCTTTGGGATCCCACCATTTTTGTGAACCATCTTCAGAACTCTTTGTGGTCTATTGGTTGATTGAATTTCCTCAAGGTTTGGTGGAGAAGCCATGTAGATCCTTTCTAGGTGTTAACCTTTTAAAAAGAATCTGCTCTGATACAAATTGTTAGAAACTATGCATCCATCAGACTGTATGGAGAACCGGGTTCTCTATGAGGTTCCACTGAAGATACTGATGAGCCGAATTATATAGAAATTTTGTCCTATATCAGTTTGATACTCTGCTAACCACTGAAAAAGTATGTAAATGATACATATGATAGGTTCCCACTGTACAGAGAACTAGATTCTTTATAGATTCCCTGTGTAAGCTACATACTGTAAAATCAAACAGTATAGGGAATCGGGTTCTCTAATTATTCTCGCAGTAGATCGGCAGTAAGTAAAGAACACAGAGGAGTTTTACATGGAAAAATCCCAACTCAGGGGGACAAAAAACATGACCTACACTTGTAGACTTTCAACTTCACTAACTTGTAAGCCCCTATTACAAGCCACTTTGCAATAACCCTATTACAAAGACTTCAACTGACTTATGGTACTCTTACCACAAGCCATTTTGTCACTCCCTAGTTACATAGGATTTTAACTAACATGTGATGCTCTCACTAAAAGCCACTATGTCACTCTACGGTAACAAAGTATTTTCACTCTAACTTGTAATAACGCTATTACAAGCCACTTTGTAACTCTTTAGTTACAAAGACTTTTCAACTTGACTAACTCTAGCCAAGACACAAACTTAGAGGGTTTGTGATTTTGGGTTTCCTAAAAACAGCTTCTAAAAATTCTAGATATGAGTTACAAAGAACAACAAACAACCTAAGGACTTAAGATATCTTCGATCTTGGATCAGGTCCTGGAGGTTGAAGAAACTTTGTTCTTAAGAGAGGTTGTTCATACACTTGAGACAGTATTTTCGTTACTAATTTTACATGTCTTGGAGAGGGAGGCCTTCTGTCTTGCATCAGGTTTATATTACAAAAGACATCACCTTAGTGATGTCAATTCACAATGGTGATGTCCAATCTTGGTTAGTATATGCTCCTTCTCAATAGGAAGTGACTACTGCGCTATTGGCAGAACTGTTGTGTGTACAGTTGCAGGCAGTTACTTTCTACAGTTACTTTCCAGCTGTACTGTTGACTTATTCTTCTATTAGTGGAACATCAAGGTATCAGGTCCCTAATCTGGTTCCTGTGATTCTAAAGGCACACTGCCCAGATTATCTTGATTTGATCAACTTGAATGATTGTACCAATCATGCTTCAGGTCCTTCATCTGGTTCTCTTGTGAAGTAAGGTGTTTTACCTTCCTTGATTGTGTTTATGCATATGTGACATCAATTAAAATGATGTATGCATGGTAGGTAAAGAGCCTTCCACAAAAAGTTGACTGCTGTGATGTTCCTGTGCAGTAGCATTGCAGGCAGTAACTTTCCTGTTGGAGAATTGACATCATACAGTCTCCTTGGGAACTTGTAGGGACATATTACCTTAGTTGTTCCTTCCGCTCTTCCTCACTTGAGTCATTGCTATCAGCTTTGAGTACCAGATTCTTTTCTTTCTTCGATTCTCTTCTTTCACTGTCTATCTTCCTCTTCATCTTGTAGGTCTTCAGATTTCCAACCAGCTCTCTTATGGTCAGCTCCTGCGAGTCTCCTTGCTTTTTGAAGGGTTGGATCCCAACTTGGATCTTTGTGATCTCAAGGTCTTGTAAATGTGCAACAAGTTCCTTATTTGGTTCTGGATAGTAATTTTTTTGGATCATCAAAACACAAAGTAAAGTACTTGTGCCCAAGGTACTTGTAACTTCTCACCGACCATAAGGTCGTGCGATTTTAGAGATATCAGCGATAATTCCCGGGTGTTTGGGGTGCTTTTGGCCTTGGAGATGTTTCGCAATTTTCCTGCTACCTTATCAAAGGCTTAGGAGTTTGGAGTTCAGAACCTGAGTTACACAGATATTGAATTGTTGATGCTAGCCTTCGAGTGTTCGGGACTTCTTTGATGGAGGAATGGTTTTAGCGAAAGTGCTGAGTTTCCTTTGGAGTATGAAATGCTTTGACAAAAGGGATTCTTTGATTGCTTGACACAAGTATACAATGTTTCATTGTCGGTGGATTGACTATATGGGCATGGTTCGTTCGACCATTTGGCCCGATACAACATTTTACTAATGGGACCCTAGGGGGATGCCCTCTAGTATTCAGGGTTGTTTGTAAAAGAAGCTTGGAATACTTGTCAAATCTTCCTTAGGTAGCATGTGGATGTTGCCTCGTTAAAAACCTTAGCGATAAAACCCTTGTTAGGATAAAAACCCGGTCAAAGGAAAAGTGTACAGCGGATGCTTTAAAACCTTAAGGTTTTTGGGATGGGTTAGTGCTTAGACTGCTTTGATCGGGCGCCTGCATGAGGGTTAGTATGAAACGTAAAATAAAAAAGGGAGATGGATATACCTCAATGGTGATGGCACTTTTTGATCCTTGGTGTTTGTTTGGAAGATGTGATACCGTCCTTTATACGGATACAGCTGAGGGCATATCTCATGGCTGCTAATTTTTTGTCGATTTATCTCTCAGTCCATCTGCTATATAAAGAAGGCCTTTGATGTTCCATCTAGTGGCGGTCGTGTCAAAAGATTGTATGGATGACATTTTATGGCTCGTCTACTTTGTTCTTCTTAGTTGTTTCCTTTTCTTGAAATTGGTTTTTGGCTCGGTCGCTGAGGAATTCCCGAAGATAACCATTGTTGCGTAACCGGGCCACATCCTCCCGAAGTTGCTAGCAATCTTTGGTCCTGTGTCCGTGCGTGTTGTGAAACTAACATACTAGAATATAGTTACTTTGTAAAGGATCAGATTGTACAAGTCCAGGCCATCTGGCGTCTCTGATTTTGCTGATGGCAAACATGATGTTTGACACATCGACGGTGAAGTTGTACTCAGACAAGCGAGGTGCCTCTATTGGCCCTGTGTTCCTACCGAATCCAGCTCTGTTGATGAGTCCCCAAGGATTATGTCCTTGGTTTATCCTTTGATCGTTGCGAGGGGATGCGCCTCGGGGCGTTCCTTCTATCTTTGATGTATGGTTGGTACCTTTCTTTGTATAGCTTTGGTTCCTTATCTAGGAGCCTACTTGAGTATACTGAGCTCGAGAGAGGTCCTAGCTTATCGTCCTCGACCCTAATTTTTGACTGGTATCGGTTATGGATGGCCGACCAAGTCACGGCGGTGTATTTGACCATATTCTATTTCAGTTGTTGCGAAGCCATCGAGCTTCGTCCATTCAGACCTTGAGTGAATGCTTGCACTGTGTAGTCATCAGATATCGGTGGTAATTCCATTCCTTTAGTTTGGAAGAGAGATACGAACTCTCGCAGTATTTCATTATCCCCCTGCTTGATCTTGAACATGTCAGATTTCCTCATTGCTACTTTACTGGCTCCGGCATGTTCTTTTATGAAGGAGTCCGCTAGCATGGCAAATGAGTCTAGAGATTTAAGATCTAGGTTGTTATACCACATCATATCCCTCTTCGAGAGTGTTTACTCGTACTTCTTTAGTAATACGGACTTGATCTCTTCGTTCTTTATATCGTTGCCCTTTACTGTGCAAGTGTAGGCAGTAATGTGTCCATTGGGGTCTGAGGTCCTATTATACTTTGGGAGTTCTGGCATTATAAACTTATTCAGAATAGGTTTTAGGGCCGCTTCCTCAGGGAGCGGCCTTTGTATGAACTTCTCCCAATCCACACCTTTCAGGATCGAGGTGCACTCAAAATTCGGTTTACCCTGGAGTTGGAGGTTTTGACCTTTTTGTCATTGACTTCTATTAATTTCTCTCCTGATTTGATCCTTTTGGTGAGTTCCTCAAGCATCCTTACGATGACAGGGTCGGATATCAACCCGTTATTGCTCGATCTCTCAAGTACCTCTTCGGCTGGGGAAGATGTCCCCCGGGCTACCGTGCTAGGAGTTTTCTTTTGACTTTACAGCTGAGCGATAACCAGCTGTGTGCCTGCAACATTTCAAAAACAACGTGAAGGCTAACCTCTCGTTCTTCCCTCATCGGGGTTTACTGAGCTTCTTGTCGGTCTCCTTAGTGCACACTCATGTTGGTGTGCAAGCTGATGTCGATGTGTTGAGCATCGCGTAATATCGCATCTATGGGAATTAGGTCCCATGTGTCCCCAGGGTTTTGTGGTGGCACGCCAACACTTGGAACAGACACATCATTCTCTCCGTGGTCCTCAAGATCGTTGTTTTCACCTCCACTCACTGAGTTAGACATTTCGACCTAAAATCAAAGATCTTGGACAAGAAAAAGCATGAAAGATAACTTGCGTTATAGGAAGAAACCAGTAAGAAAATAATCACCATTATTTTTATCCCTTCGGTGGGGGCCAAACTGTTTACCGTGAAAATGGTAATAATAATTTAATCCATTAATGGGACTCTAAAAATACGTGATCTATTCTTATGCTAGTTTGTTACATAGTTGATGCTGAGTGTATGAGATTTAGAAACGAAATAGATTTAAGGAGAAAACTATAATCAAATAGGTAGGACAGCTATTCGGGGCCTTAGGCTTGTCAATTTCAGGCCTCGAGGTCGATCCTGGGGCTCGATTACGAGCTATCAAAGATAGTGGCTGCGTGACTAACAGTTATGGTAAAATCAATGGAGGCTCTTTATGGACAATGATAAGCAATAAATGAAGAACAAGTATGAAGACAATAAATGGAAGCAATAATATCAAGAGAAAGCAAATGTTCTTGTATATTTCATGTGGAGCAATTGGAGCAATAGCCGAACCTATCCAAAATGTTAAACACCCCTTTATATAATAGGGGAACTCCAAAATAGTACAAAAGCATTAAATACAGAAGTAGGGAGATGGGACAACTAAATGGCACCAAGCTCGGCTAGTATCAGCTGCATGCCTAGGGAGCTCTCCAGTCCCATCATGACCGCGGCCAGCATTGTCGTTAGGCTAGGCTCCAACGAACCTTGAGGGAGGGAGATCGACCACTGCCTCACAGCCTCGAGGTCTTGAGATGATCCCCCAAAATGCCTTAATAACGAGAAATTGGACCCTCCGATTTTTCCGTATACATTTAGTATAAACTATTGCATGTTGTATAGATTATATACCTCGCCGTAGCCTTGTCATTACCTCATTGAGGTTAGTACATAGGGTCGGTTGTACTGATACTGCACTTTGCACTTTCTGTGCAGATTTTGGAGCTAGTGGTTGATCGTGAGGTTGGTTGCTATCACTGCGCACCAGAGACACAAGGTAGTCCTGCATGCGTCCGAAGGCCCTGGCGTCCCTTTCTATCTCATTTCATTTTCTGTTTTGTCTACTACCAAGACAAATGTAAACTTTTCATTCAGACCTTTATTTGTAGTAATCTTAGACAGTTTATGAGTTGTGACACCAGTTCTTGGTGGATGTTACTTTTGTTTTCGTTATTGTGTAAAGTTAAGCTTTTAAATTATTTTTTTCTGCAATTTTTTCCAATGGTTTATATTGATTAAGTCGTAAATATTTGAAGGATAAAAGAAAAGGGTAGAATATTCTGAGATGTTGGCTTTCCAAGGGGGTACAATGTTCGGCGCCATCAGGGTCCCGACTGTGGGAAATTCTGGTCGTGATAGATATAAAACATGAACTTCAAAAATATTCAACATCCTTAAATAAATAATAAACACAAAACAAATAATTAAAGAAGTAATAGCCTAATCTAAGTATGGATAGCATAATTAACGAATCAATATAATATAAAGAAACAAATTTCACCCATATGATTTAACCCAATGCTGATGCATGAGTACTCATCACTTCACATATATATCATCCCCACACATAAAACACGTAGCAAATATACCAATAAATCCTAAACCCTCAAGTCAAGGTTAACCACGACACTTACTTCAGTCCGCAATTAAATCAATGCTCAACCGCGAATTTTCCTCTAGAATTAGCCTCCAAACCTATCAAATTTAACAAAATATAGTTCAAATAATTTGAAATAAGTTTTAAAAACTACCCACGAGATTCAATCTTTAATAATTTTGGGAAAAGTCAACAAAAGTCAACCCCGGACTCGCTTTATCAAAATTTGAGTATCAAACCAAAAGCCATTTATCCATTCATCCCGTAGCCCAGTTATGTAATTAGTTTCGAAATCTGACCTTAATTTGAGGTCCAAGTCTTAATTTCTATCTAAATCCCTAATTTCTACCATGAAAAAGCATGTATTAAAGGTTAAAATCAATTGGTATTTAAGGAAATGTAAGGAAACAAGTTAAAATTTGCTAACATATGAAGTTAGGACAAAAAACCTCTTTAAAATTGCCTCTAGGCCGAGCTCAAACTTGAAAATGGTGAAAAATGGGATAAATCCCGATTTTTGGACCGTTTTAATCACTAGCGTCAGGTCTTCTTCTCATTCGAGAAGGATATAAAGAAATCGCAAAGCAGCGGTGGCCAAATATTTTCATGTTCGTGATCCACTCTTCACATTTGTGAAGGATTACTCCCCCTGCCTTCGCGTTCACGATCTAACGATCGCGTTTGCAAAGAGTAACTAATAAGCTCCCTAGGTCCCTTTCTAAGCCTACGCATTCGCGAGAGAAAAGTCACATTCGCAAAGGGTAAACCCCCTACTAATTTGCATTCGTGACCAGATTCTTACATTCGCGCTAAAGGAATTGCTCCCCGGCACAGATTCCCTTCACGATCGAGAAGCAAATTGTACCAGACACCAGCAACTCTAAATCCAAATACAATCCGTGGCTCATTTGAAACTCATACGAGCCCCTCGGGCTCCAAACCAAATATGCACACAAGTGGACTCGCTCGCACGATCAAAATACCAAAATAATACCTAAAACTATGAATCATGCATTAAAATGCATGAAATTTTCCCAGAAACTCAATAACTTCCAAATTCACAACCGAGCATCTAAATCCTATCAAATCAACTCCATTTTGCATAAAATTTTACAGAAAAGTTTTAAGTAGTAAAATAAACATATATCGAGTTCCAGAATCGAAATCCGAACCCGATACCAATAAAGTCAAACTACAGTCAAACCTCAAAAATCTTTAAACCTTTAAATTACTAGTTTTCGAAAAATCATGTCCGATTAGGTTAGGGACTTCTAAATTAAAATTCGGACATATTCCCAAGTCCAAAATCACGGTATGAAACCGCCGGGATCATCAAAAATCGATCTGGGGTCGTTTACATGAATTGTTGACGTTTGTTAACTCAAAACATTTTTATAGCTGAAATTCAGGTTTACTTCAATTTTTCACATAAAAACTATGCAAAAAAAAAAAAAGACACGGACTATGCATGCAAATCGAGAAACACTAAACGGGTCTATACAAAGTCTCAGAATACAAAAATAAATGCTATAACTCCAAATGATTAATCGGGTCATCACATTCTTCACCTCTAAACAAACGTTCATCCTCGATCTACTGGTGAAAATGTGTGGGTATCTTTTTCGCATATTGGACTCGGACTACCATGTAGCTACCTCGATCTGCTCACCTCTCTACTACACTTTAATAGAAGGATAACTCTTAGACCTCAACTTTCGGACCTGTTATGCTAGAATTGCCACTAACTCCTCCTCAAAAGTCAAATCCTAGTCCAATTAGACTGATCTCAAATCTAATACATGGGGTGGATCACTGTGATACTTTCGGAGCATGGAATCATGGATCACTCTGCATTGCTGATAAACTAGGTGGGAATGCAAGCTTGTGTGCCATCTCACCAACTCTCTCAAGGACTCAACTTTTCCTTCTTCCATAATCTCGTCACACCTTTCATAAGTGAAAGCCGAAGCAAAAACCTCTCTCCAACCACGAATGCAACATCACAAACTCTCTGATCGACATAACTTTTTTTCCTAGATTGTGTCATACAAAGCCAATCTTGAATCATCTTGACGTTTTCCAAGGCATCCTGAACCAAATCTGTACCGAAAAGCCAAGTGTCTCCCATCTCAAACAAATTAAATAGAGAACAATACCGCCTCCCATATAAAGCTTCATAAGGTGCCATTCGAATACTCGATTGTTAGTTATTGTTATATGCAAACTCTACAAACAGCAAAAACGAATCCCAAGAACCCCTAAAATCCATAACACAGGCACGAAACATATTCTACAATATTTGAATGGTGCGCTCGGACTGTCTGTCCGTGTACGGATGAAATGATGTACTCAACTCAACTCAACATGTGTGCCTAACTCACACTATATGGTCCTTCATAAATGCAATGTGAACTGTGTGCCCCGATTAAAAATAATGGACATTGGCACACCGTGAATACAAACAATCTTACAGATACAGGTCTCAGCCAGCCACTTTGAAGAAAAGTTAGATGCCACCAGAATAAAGTGTGCTGACTTGGTCAACCTATCCACAATGACCCATATTGCTTCAAATTTCTCCAATGTCTGTGGGAGCCCAACAAAGATATCTATGGTAATTCACTCCCACTTACACTTGGGAATCTCAAGTCTCTAAAGCAAACAAATGAGCCTCTGATGCTTGTACTTCACCTACTATCAATTCAAAAACTAATCCAAATATGCAACTATATCTGTAACGACCCGGCCAGTGATTTTGAGTAATTTATCCCCTGTCCCCTATTTATTTCCTACTCTATATTGTATTACGATTATGTGACTTGCCAAGGTGTTTGGTTTTCATTTCAGGTGAATTTTGGAGTGGAATAGGACACACAGTCCCTAAGTCGTAGGCGTAAGTTGAAAGAGTTAACCGTAGTTTGACTTTTGTGAAGATGACTCCGGAATGGAGTTTTAATGGTTCTAATAGCTCTGTAAGGTAATTTTCGACCTAGGAGCGTGTCTGTCATGATCCAAACCCTGATCGTGATGGCACCCAAGACCTTGTTAGGCAAGCCCGACCATTTAACATTTCCATCCCAATTAAGCATAAACTCTCGTTTTCTTAATAATAAAAATAGTGCGGAAACCAAAATAACAGTAATAACAACCCAATAGATCTGGCATCGCAAGTCTGAGCCTCTAGATACAACTGGATATCATCCTATACATAAACAAGTCTAGTGCGGGAGTAAAAGAAATTACAAGAGGAGAAAATCGGGTCCTGCGGACGCCGGCAGCTACCTCGAAGACTTCGACACTGAACCGAGCAGCAGCAAATAATCCCAGCTAAACCTCCGGGGTCCCTGTATCTGCACACAAGGTGCAGGGAGTAAAGTGAGTACTCCAACTCAGTGAGTAATAGCAATAAATAACAACTGAAAGAAAGGAATCCTGTAAGAACACTACGCAGTTCTATAAATAACAGTAGGGCAGTAACATTTGCTAAACAGGAAAAATCTGATAGCAATCTCCTACAGCCTAACAATTTACCAACACTGCTGCGGCGCGCAGCCCGATCCTTACTAACACTGCTGCGGCGTGCAGCCCGATCCGATATAATATATATAGTGCTGCGGCATGCAGCCCGATCCAATATAATATATATAGTGTTGCGGCGTGCAGCCCGATCCAATATAATATATAAAATGTTGCGGCGTGCAGCCCGATCCAATATAATAGTCGACTACGCTCACTTGGGGTGTGTGCAGACTCCGGAGTGGCTCCTTCAGCCCAAGCGCTATAATATTGCGGCGTGCAGTCCGATCCATATAATATATCACTGCGGCGTGCAGTCCGATCCATATAATATATCACTGCGGCGTGCAGTCTGATCCATATATAATATACTACTGTGGCGTGCAGTCCGATCCAATACATATATATGTATATACTGTTGCGGCGTGCAGCCCGATCCGGTATATATCAAATACCCTCACTGTGGGGTCCTTGACCCCTCTCAGTCAATATAGACTTGGCCTCTCGGGCCCACTCAGCTAAGACAGGGCATTCAACCTTAGGTATTTCTCATTTAGACTGCAATTTGCTAATACCGGTTCATATTACGTTTTTACAGTTTAGGACATGACTGAGAGTATGTGTTCAATAGGTAAAGTGAGGTCAATTAGCTCAACATGCCCCCTAAGGGTTCTACAGATCGACACAAGGCCCCAAACATGGCAACTAGCCCAGAATATACGGTAATAAGCTTAGTCTCGGTCAAAAGTACAGTAAGTCCTCAATCGGGATGGATCGAGTCCAAATCCCTAGCAATAACATCAACACGCTCATCATACGGCGCGTATCTCATCTCAACATAGCACCACATAGTGCAAATATGGGGTTTCAACCCCTCAGTATATCATTCATAACCATTACTCACCTCAAACCGGCCGAAATCTTAGCTCGCCTTGCCATTTCCTCGCAAATCGACCTCCTCGAGTGTAGAATCTGACCAAAACCACAAGGAATAGGTTATAATAAGCTAATGGGACATAACCCAATTGAAAGAACGCGAAAAACACCCAAAAACACAAAGTTGGCAAAACCCGAGCCCCGGGCCCGCTTCTCGAAAAATTATGAAATTAACATCGTCGGCTTCCTTATCTCGCCACGAGTTCATACATACCAAATTCACAAAAATCGGAGTCCATTTGACCCCTCAAATCACTAGTTAAAACTCTTTCAAATTTCAAGCCCTAACCTCCAAATTTAATTCTGATCGCTCTCCTAAGTCACAAATCCTCCCCCGAAGCTAACCGAACCACCGGAACTCACATCCGAGCCCTCTAACTATATAGTCAACTTCCGGTTGACCTTTCCAAAATAAGCTTCCTTCCAAGAGGCTAAGTTCCTCATTTCCAACTAAAACCAATCCGACTCTACCCTATCAACTCAAATATTGATATTAAATCATAGAGAAACATAATATGGGGGAAACGGGGCGGTAACTTACGTGACGATGGGTCGGGTCGTCACATCCTCCCCAACTAAAACAAACGCTCGTCCTCGAGCGGGTCAAGAAACATACCTGGAGTCTCAAATAGGTAGGGATATCTAATCCGCATCTCCTGCTNTCACCGGCTCCACATCATATGACAAATAATCATCCAGCTGGACCGTGCTGAAATCCAACACATGAGACGGGTCCCCAACATACTTCCGGAGCATAGACACATGGAATACCGGATGCACACTAGACAAGCTGGGTGGCAAAGCTAGCTCATATGCCACCTCTCCAATCCTCCTGAGTATCTCAAAGAGTCCAATGAACCTCGGACTCAGCTTCCCTTTCTTCCCGAACCGCATAACACCCTTCATGGGCGAAACCTTCAACAAGACCTTCTCGCCTACCATATATGACACATCACGAACCTTCCGGTCCGCATAACTCTTCTGGCGCGACTGTGCTGTACGAAGCCTCTCCTGGATCAACTTCACTCTCTCTAAAGCATCCTGAACCATCTCAGTCCCCAACAATCTAGCCTCGCCAGGATCGAACCATCCAATAGGAGATCTACACCGCCTACCATACAACGCCTCATACGGGCCATCTGAATACTCGATTGATAACTGTTGTTGTAGGCAAACTCTGCAAGCGGCAAAAACTCATCCCATGACCCACCAAAATGTATAACACAGGCACGCAACATGTCCTTTAAAATCTGAATAGTGCGCTCGAACTGTCCGTCCGTCTGAGGATGGAATGCTGTGCTCAACTCCACCTGCATACCGAGCTCCCGCTGAAATACCTTCCAGAACTGAGAAGTGAACTGAGTACCTCTATCCGAGATAATAGACACTGGAACTCCATGTAACCTGACAATCT
>MU709592.1:23614-37020 GCA_026770625.1 Nicotiana glauca
TTATAGGATTTGAATAACCAATTTCATATAGATGACCTGCCTATAGGATTTCTGCATGATAATAGCGCTTAAAATCAGGGACGCCTAGAAAGCATGCCTATAGGAGCTATCAACCAAATCTGAATCGTCAAGTCTGAAAATCAGTAGCAATAACGTTCCTGCAATCGACAATTATTTTCTGCAATCAGTTTACTTCTTTCTGAACTAATAGACATCATGCCTATAGGTTCCGTTTAACACCTAGGCAAGCTTTAGGGTAAAAAATATAACTGCATCAGTTTTTGATAATTACAACCAGCAAGCAGGCCTAATTCTGACTTCTTATCTGAAAATATTTGATAAATCAGCCTGCCTTAACGTTTAAGTTTTAATTCAGACCATAACCAGTATGTGTAAGACATGCTAAACTATATGCTTTCCTTTGATTCAAGGAGGTTTATTTGAGCCGTATCTGCTTAATTGTTTTCCCAATACTTGCCGTATATGTTTTGATTGTCGCCTTAGTATTTTATCCTTTGAAAACTCTCAAAAGACCCCAACTCCCTTTCCTTTAGGATGAGTAGTCCCATATGCCTACGGGACTGATAGGATTGGGATGGGTAGTAGCATGCAATAATTAACGATACTATTCTACGCTTTAATACCTTTAAGGGGTGGGAAGGGTAGATATGGATATGATGACCAGTGCTCTAATATCACATGCGACCCCTCTTCTGAGGAGTGATTGATGGATATTGCATTGATGTGTTCTATATTAATTATAAACCTAGGACTCCCATCCCTTTATGTGCTTTCTTACTTGTTTTCTCTATAAATTGTTTAAATTTTTTTCACAAAATTCTTGCTTATCTTTTTCTCAAATACATTTAAACTTGTGTGCAAGCCCCTTTATTTGAGCCCTAATTTCTTATTTGTAAAGTCACAATTATAACATGGCCGGGACCACACTAGTGGATCTTGAGGGGTGCCTAACACCTTCCCCTCGAGATAATTTCTAGCCCTTACCCTAACTCTGGTTTCTTCAACTCAAACCCTCTTAGTGTCCTAATACACTTAATCATTAGGTGTCGACTCTTCAAAATTTAAAACCCAATTCCCAAAAGGGAACGAGTTGTCCTCCCAAATGTCACAAGCCCAATTTCGACTTTAGTAAAAGGGGGCGCGACAACATGGCGACTCTGCTGGGGATTTTTCTTTTAGGCTTATACCACTGCATGTTATATGTGACTTTATAGCTTTTATTTAATGTCTTTATTCGAAACTGACTTGGCTTTTTGTTTTCTTTTCTTTTCTGATTTTATTGCTTTCCTTTAATATTGTTTTAATCATGAGAAATTATTGTAATCATTACTTTATGAACATGCAAAGATGTGACAATTTGTTTCATTCTTGTAATTGCATCTTCAACATCATATTCCACTCGTGCCAAACAAAATACCATAACAACGCTTATAATAAGTTGTTTCGCCCTTCTGATATTATCACCCCCTAAATTTGGCAAAGGCATATTTGCGGTAAAATCATTCGATCAGCGGTGCAGTCGACGGTTCCGTGCCTTTCCCTCTTGAGTTGTCCGCTCAAGGGTACCTGTCTAATACCCCACAGAAGCCTTATTCTGTTTAACTGTGCATGCATCACTTAAAAACTAGTCAATTCAGTTATGCTGTCCACATAATGACTCTTTAAGATAGCCTTGTCCAAAGTCCACTGGGTTTCCTTGGAACCCAAATGGACGCCCCCATATTCTGTGCATTTATTTGGAGAACTAAATGCCGATTATGCTAATTATTGGTTTAAATAGTCGAGTCCGGTGGGGTAAGGTTCTAACACTTTGTTTTGTAGAAAATGAGGCACGAAGTTCCCAGATTCGACATGGTAACCAACATTCACCCAAGGTTGTTAAGCTGGTGGGAAAACCTTCACTCCAGTGACCAGACTCTCGTCCGCAAATATTTGGGGAATTTACCTTCTCTTCTGGAGAACCAACCTGACAACAAAATCATAGAGGCTGCAACTCTATTCTCGGATAGTGACAGATCTGTGTTCCGCTTCGGGGACCTTGAAATGACGCCTTTACTCGAAGAAATATGAGGATTAGCTGGTATTCCTTGGGAGATTTCAGGTTTGCTTATGCCAGAAAATCGCAAGGGTAGGGGTTTCCTCATGATGATAGGACTGAAGAAAAACTCAGACTTGACTTGTTTGAAGGACTCTTACATTCCTTTCGACTATCTGTACGAGAGGTACGTACTGCACCTACCCAGATGAACTAACCCTCACCTCATTGGGGCATATCCACAGAAGGGTCTTCGTCTTTATGTTCTACTTCTTGGGGATGATAGTATTTCCCATGAAGAAGGCTAGGATCCATACCAGACTGGCCATGGTTACCAAGACTCTAATGGAAGGGATTGGTGGGCAGACTTTTAGCATAGTACCAATGATTGTCGCAGAGATATACCGAGCCCTAGAAAAATGTCAGCAAGGAGCTAATCACTTTGAGGGCTGTAACATACTACTCCAACTCTGGCTCATAGAGCACCTCCAAAGGGGTGAATATCGGCAAGAGATCCTACGCAGGGACTGGGATGACCATATCACCTTCCATCAGCCAAGGCAATGAACTATATGCCTAACATGTTCGCTCAACCAGATGACGCTAAAGGATGGGTAGAGTTGTTCGAAAATCTGAAGGAAGGTCAAGTACATTGGATGTTCGAATGGTTTCCTACTGGAGAGTTCATTGTCCGATCTCGGGATGCACCATTTCTCATACTCATTGGTCTGAGGGGAACTTATCCTTATGTCCCTCTCCAAGTCATGAGACATGCAGGGAGAAAGCAGGTTATACCAAGAGTCGACAAGATGAGTCACTTCAGCGCCGACTTTCAAGACGACGATAGCCCTCACTAGTGCTAGGCCCAGCACATGTGGCACTGCAAAATCATCCTGGGAAAGGATTCCATAGAACCGGACAGGTACCATGCTAGTTATACCCCATACTATCCAAGCTGGTTGGAAGACGATCATGGTGGTTAAGGACAACCCGGGTTCGTTCAAGGTCATAGGGTCATCGACGAAAAGGCTGAAGCACAGGTTAAGTACAACCAATTCTGCAAGAGGATTCGGGAATGCGAGAGTGAACACCGGGAAATTCAAGAAGCACATCAAAAGTTGATTGAAGAATGGAAAGATATGGCTGTCAGCACAACAAGAAGCTGGGATATTTGGAGCGGGGTTTGGTATAGTTGGAAAGGAAGTTCATCCAGAGGATTGAAAATTGACAGAACGCTGGGGAAATGAAGGAGGACATTTGGCTAGAGCCTATCTGCTGGTGGGGCTGCGCGAGCTGGTGAAGCTATTTGATGGAGCTAAAGATGCCGAGTCTGGGGAAGGTCCTTCTGGGACCAAGTAGTTAGGAGTATTTTTCTTTTTTGCTTTTAAAATGTAATAAGGCCATTAGTGATATTTTATTTTCTTGCAGTTTTTTTGGGATTCGTCTTATTTTTATCAATAAAATGAGGCATTTGGCGTTATAAGTTCTCCAAATCTATTTGTCCCTAGGCCTACCTCGGGCACAACGAGACACCCAAGTTAGGAAACGATTTATATTCTCGCACTATGTGTTTGAATATTGCAATATTTTTCTTCTCATAGTCCTCACTAACTTATTACCTTTTTGTTTTTACTTTTGTTTTATTCCCCTCCCCAAAGGTTAGTTCATGCACTCTGGCATCATCATCATACTCCACAAGATCCAATGGCCCTCTACCTCCTCCTCCTCCGAGTCCTATTAGAAACAATAACAAGGCAAAAATGGAAGACTTGAGCAACATCAGAAAGGAGAACTCGGGTGAACGGGTAGAGGTTACAAATGGTATCCAGGTTTCCAAGGAAAGTGCCGCCAAACTTGAGCAGAAGTTATTGAAGTTTCAGGAAGAACTGGACCAAGTTCGGAACTTGGCGAACTTGTCAGTTTCCCTTACCAATCCAGATATCGACTTTTCTAATGCTCAAAATCCCACACCTCCACAGAACGTCCCGAAACCACAAAAACAACCCACTCATGCCCAACACTGCAACACATGCCACAACACTTCATTGCTCATTTCTGAACCACTAAACTCCACAAATGATCATCCCCACAACACTCCCATTTATGCGGAAACCATGCCACACTATACTCAGCCAATTTCAAGTGCACCAGAATCTGACGACAAAGACTCTCTTATCAGAAACCTGGCAGGGAGCTCAAGAAGCTAACTAGCAGAGTCCAGGGTGTCGAAGGAAACAAAGGTATCGAGGGGCTGAATTATGAAGACCTTTGCATTCAACTAGATGTCGAACTTCCTGAGGGGTACAAAACTCCCAAATTTGAAATGTTCGATGGCACATGGGATCCCAAAGTCCATCTAAAGACGTACTGTGACAAGCTGGTCGGAGTCGGAAAAGATGAAAAGATCCGCATGAAACTCTTTATGAGAAGTCTGAAAGGGGATGCTCTATCTTGGTACATTAGCCAAGACCTCAAGAAGTGGACAAGACGGGTAGGTATGGCATCCGATTTCATGGACAGGTTTTGATTCAATACGGAGAATGCACCAGATGTATTCTATATCCAAAATTTGAAGAAGAAACCTACAGAAACTTTTCGCGAGTATGCTACTCGTTGGAGGTCAGAGGCTGTTAAGGTTAGGTTGTCCTTAGAAGAATAGATGAATAGGTTTTTCATCCGAACTCAAGACCCACAATATTATGAGAGGTTGATGCTGATTAAGGGCCAGAAATTTCCCGATATCATCAAGCTAGGAGAAAGGATTGAGGAAGGCATTAAAAGTGGTATGGTTACTAATTTTGAAGCATTACAGGCTACCAACAAGGCTCTACAGTCTGATGGAACATCCGAGAAGAGAGATGTGAGTGCCGTGATGGTCGCACAGAGAACAAAATCCCCAATAAAATACCAAACTTACCCATCACCTCTACTCACATACCAACCTACCCTGAATTACCAAGCACCCCCTACCAAATTCCACCACCCACTTACCAATCATCTCTACCTCCCACATATGAACCCACTTCACCCAGATACTCTCAACCCACACCTATCTACCAAGCTTATAATAATCAACTCTCTCACTACCAATCACCTCGCACTCGCCAAAACTTTCCTAGACCTCGACCCAACTTCGACCGCAGACCTCCCAAAAAATACACAACCATCGCCGAACCAATTGACCAGCTGTATGAAAGGCTCAAAGCTACTGGGTACATCACCCCAATCCCTACCATAACTCTAGAAAATCCTTCCGAATAGGTCAACCCAAACAAAACCTGTGTGTACCATTTCGGCATGAAGGGGCATACCATTGGCGAGTACCGCTCACTAAAGGATAATATCCAAGCTCTGATTGACAACAAGATCATCGTGGCAAAGGAGCCCGCTCCTAATGTTCACAACAACCCTCTACCTGACCATAAGGGTGGAGGCATTCACTTGATCGAGATAGAAGATGATTGGGACCCCAAAGGGTCGATTGGATTGATTGATGAGGGTGAGGAGCCAAAGAAACCAACAGTCACACTTAATCCGATTGTTGTCCAGATCCATCCCTCTCGGGGAGATTAAGTGAACATGTCTATACCACTCGAGTTTGAAGCGCCTTCTTCTGCAAAGGTGCCTGGACCAATTGAGGTCGAGTTTGGAGCTCCAAAAGCACCTGCACCATTTGAGGTTGCTATGTTACCTCCAAGGGTGCCTATTCCGGTAGCAATGTTAAACATAACACCATTCCACTCAAAAGCCATACCGTGGGATTACACGGCCGAAGCAAGGAGGAAAGGGAAGACCAAATCTGGAGAAGCAATTGCGGCACAAGGTATGACCAGAACCGGCAGGGTTTACACTCCAGAACATCTAGCTGAGTCCAGTAAGCAAGCCTCTAGATGACCAACTGTCATTGAAAACCGGCCTGAGGAGCTCTGGATGAAGATACTAGTAAAGGAGCACTCGGTAATAGATCAGTTGAACAAGATGCCAGCCTCGATCTCCATCTTAGCTCTGCTACAAAGCTCTGAAGCCCACAAGAATGCCTTATTGAAGGTGCTGAGCGAGGAATATATGCCCAGCAACATGACTGGAGGAGAAATGGCAAACATGGTAGGGCAAGTATTGGAGAGTCATAAAATCACTTTCCACGAAGATGAGCTGCCACCGGAAGGTTTGAGCCACAACAAGGCATTGCACATCACTGTGCAATACAAGGATTATTTTATCACCAGAATTCTGATTGACGGGGGGTCCAACCTCAATATTTGTCCATTGGTGACTCTCAGAACACTGGGAAAAATCCTGCATGAGATCAAGGATGGGGCCATCAACGGCAAAGCTTTTGATGGGTCCCAAAGGTCCACTATTGGAGAAATCAGTTTGTGTCTGCAGATGGGACTGACTTAGTTCGATGTCGATTTTCAAGTGATAGATATCCCAGCAGCTTACAACTTGTTATTAGGACGACCCTGGATTCATGCCGCTGGAGCTATAGCATCAACCCTACATCAAGCATTGAACTTTGAATGGAATCATCAAGAGGTAATTATTCACGGCGATGGTAGCAATCCCATATACAGTCGCCAGACCATCCCGATGATTGGAGGAAGAAGGAAAATAGACGGAGAAACCTACCACCATATTGAGAGAGTTAATGCCGTGGACAAGGATAAATGGTGGGATAACAAGATTGAAAGTATACTAAATTGGCATGGATATGAGCCCGGAAAGGGATTGGGCAAGAACCTCCAGGGAATTGCCAAACCCATCAAGCAAAAGAAATATGGCACCACTTTTGCTTTGGGATATGAATACACTTGGAAGGAGTTCAACCACTAGTCACCACCTTGGCGCAGCGCCTACTATCCACTGGAGTATCCGATACCTCGTCTGGAGCAGAATTTGGCTTCCAGCAAATATCATATATTGGTCAGAAGAAGAGGAAGCATTGGCACCTTGGTGCAGCCCCTACTATTCACTGGAGTATCCGATACCTCGCCTGGAGTAGACTTTCTAGCCAGCAAACATCATATATAGGTCAGAAGAAGAGGAAGCCTTGGCAGCTATAAGGAATTTGTTTTTGGAAGATGATAATATGGATTGTTGCATCATTTTCGAGGAGGAAGGGGAGGAAGGCCCTTCTATACAGGCTGTGAGTCGAGGAGAGCATCTCAGTAATTGGTCCATCAGAACCACCAGAGCCCGAAGAGTTTCGGGGTAGCCAGGCTGAACAAAGCACATGCATTACCTTTCACTTTTTGATAGTTGATTTTCTTTTCGTATTTCCTTTAAATTCGAAAAGAGCTCCAACGTTCCAAATGATTATGAAATTTATCAAAGCATTTCAGTTTCTTACAAATCTCGCTCTTATTATTTTCTCTATCATTTACTTTATTTACAGAGCATTACTATTACTTATCTTGATAAATCGACGATTGTGACTTGCAACGAGACAACGCAACAAACGGACATAGACTCAGAAGAGGATGATATACCATAAGAGATCGTTAAAGAGGTTGAGGATTTTGAGAATAGGCCTAAGTCTAATATGTATGAAACTGTGGTCGTTAACCTGAGAGATGTGGAGAATGTCAAAGAGACGCGCATCAGTGTTCATCTGTCACCATCAGAAAAGAAAGAGTACACGGAATTTCTAAGGGAGTATGAGGACATATTCGCCTGGTCGTATGATAATATGACTGGTCTCAGTACATCCATTATAGCTCACAAACTGCCAACAGATCCGACATGTCCGCCGGTAAAGCAAAACTCAGAAAGTTCAAGCCTGACATGAGTTTAAAAATCAAGGAAGAAGTTACCAAGCAAGTCAAAACCAAGGTTCTCAGGGTGGTAGAATATCCAACATGGTTAGCCAACATTGTGCCTGTGCCGAAGAGATATGGGAAGGTTAGGGTCTGTGTCGACTACCGTGATCTCAACAGGTCCAGTCCTAAAGACGACTTCCCTTTGCCAAATATACACATCCTAATTGACAACTGCGCCAAGAATGAGCTGCAGTCGTTTGTTGATTACTTTGCTGGGTATCATTAGATATGGATGGATAAGGAAGATGGGGAGAAAACGACTTTCATTACGCCGTGGGGGATGTATTGTTACAAGATGATGTCGTTTGGGTTAAAGAGTGCTGGGGCCACCTACATGAGAGCCATGACTACCATTTTCCATGACATGATACACAAAGAGATCGAGGTATATGTAGATGACGTCATCATCAAATCCAAGAGAGTCGCTGACCACATGGAAGATCTGAGAAAATTCTTCAACAGACTGAGAAGGTACAATCTGAAGTTGAATCTCACCAAGTGTGCATTCGGGGTTCCTGCTGGAAAATTACCGGGGTTCATCGTGAGTCATTGAGGAATAGAATTGGATCCATCAAAGGTTAATGCCATTCAAGAATTGCCGCCACCGAAGAACAAGAAGGACGTGATGAGTTTCCTGGGGAGACTCAACTATATCAGTCGATTTATATCTCAGTCCACTCTTATTTGTGAACCCATCTTTAAAATATTGAAGAAGGACGTTGCTACCAAATGGACTGATGATTGTCAGAAAGCCTTTTACGAAATCAAGGAATACTTGTCAACCCCGCCAGTTTTGGTTCTGCCCCAACCAGGTAGACCTCTATTGCTCTACCTTGCAGTATTGAACGGGGTGTTCGGTTGTGTTTTGGGACAACATGACAAAACAGGGAGAAAGGAGCAAGCCATCTACTATCTCAGCAAAAAGTTCACCCTGTACGAGGCTCGGTATTCTCTATTAGAGCGCACCTGTTGTGCTCTGACTTGGGTAGCTCAGAAATTGAGGTATTATTTATGTACCTATACTATCTATCTCATATCCAGAATGGACCCGCTGAAGTATATCTTTCAGAAGCCCATGCCCACTGGCAAGCTAGCCAAGTGGCAAATCCTGCTAAGTGAGTTTGACATTGTTTACGTAACCCAAAAGGCAATCAAAGGACAAGCATTGGCAGGTCATCTTGCTGAAAACCCTGTGGATGGGGAATACGAGCCTCTAAAGATTTATTTTCTTGATGAAGAAGTATCTTGCATAGGAGAAGATATTGCAGAATCCTATGATGGTTGGAGGATGTTTTTCGACGGAGCAGCAAATTTCAAAGGAGTTGGCATAGGAGCAGTCCTAGTATCAAAAACTGGCCAGCATTATTCGGTATCTACCAAACTCAGGTTCCCGTGCACCAACAATATGGCCAAATACGAAGCCTGCATCTTAGGGCTCAAGCTGGCCATTGACATGAATATTCAGGAATTGCTAGTAATCGGAGATTCGGACTTGCTCATACATCAAGTCCGAGAAGAATGGGCAACCAAGAACTACAAAATACTCCCATATTTGCATCATGTACAGGAGTTGAGGAAGAAGTTCACAAAGACAAAATTCTGGCATATCCCTAGAGTCCAGAATGAGTTCGCCGACATATTGGCCACTCTATCATCCATGATTCAGCATCCAAATAAGAACTTCATTGATCCTATCCCGGTAAAAATCCAGGATCAACCCACTTACTGTGCTCAAGTCGAGGAAGAATTAGACGGAAAACCATGGTTTCATGACATCAAGGAGTATTTGGCGACAAGAGAATATCTAGAACTTGCAAACGCTACTCAGAAGCGCACACTGTGGAGGTTATGCAATCACTTCTTTCATAGCGGAGGAATCCTGTATAGGAGGACTCCAGATTTGGGATTACTAAGGTGTGTCGAAGCAAAGGAAGCATCCAGGTTGTTGGAAGAGGTTCATGCAGGGACCTATGGCCCACATATGAATGGTTTCGTCTTAGCCAAGAAAATACTCCGAGCTGGCTATTTTTGGATGACTATGGAGACGGAATGCATCCAGGATATGTTTGAAAGTGCCATCGCTAACAGATTCATGCAGATATGATAAAGGTGCCTCCTAATGAGCTTAATGCAACAAGCTCGCCATGGCCGTTCGCTGCTTGGGGAATGGATGTCATCGTACCTATCGAGCCTGCCGCATCAAATGGGCATAGGTTCACTCTAGTGGCAATTGATTATTTCACCAAATGGATTGAACCAACATCATATAAGGCAGTAAGCAAGAAGGTTGTGGCAGACTTTGTCCGCGACCGTATCATTTGCCGGTTCGGCATCCCAGAGTCAATCATTACTGATAATGGTTCCAATCTCAACAATTATCTGATGAAAACAATGTGTGAAACCTTCAAGATTAAGCACAAGAATTCTACAGCCTACAGACCTCAGATGAATGGAGCTGTAGAAACGGCAAACAAAAATATCAAGAAGATACTAAGGAAAATGATAGAAAATCATAAGTAGTGGCACAAAAAGCTATCATTTGATTTATTGGGGTGCTATACCACAGTTCGCACATCAACCGAGGCAACTCCCTACCTGCTGCTATATGGTACAGAGGCAGTCATCCCCGCCGAGGTAGAAATTCCATCTCTGAAAATCATACAGGAAGCGGAACTTGAAGATGCAGAATGGGTAAAAAGTCGCTATGAGCATTTAGTCCTCATAGATGGAAAGAGAATAAATGCAGTTTGCCATGGTCAATTGTATCAGAACGGATGTCCAAAGCTTTCAACAAAGAGTCAAGCCGAGACAGTTTGCACCAGGACAGCTGGTATTGAAGAACATCTTTCCACATCAAGATGAAGCCAAAGGGAAATTCTCTCCCAACTGGCAAGGTCCGTACATGGTTCATCGGGTTCTAACAGGAGGATCCCTCATACTCGCATAAATGGATGGAGAAGTTTGGCCAAAGCCAATTAATTCAGATGCAGTCAAGCGTTATTATGTGTAATCCTTTATGATTTCTTTATGATGTAATTTGAACTACATCTGACCTGATTCCTGTTTAAGAGGGGATACGTAGGCAGCCCTATGGGTTCGGTCACAATTCAATAAAAATTTCATTTCCCCCGATATTGGAAACTAGGGTAGAATTTTGAGGAGGACCCTCAAAATTCCAAAGTTGATCGTCAGCCATTCATCGGACGCAGTCGGCAGAAGCACCAGCCCAGTAAACTGGGGCAGAATTTTAAGGAGAACCCTTGAAATTCCGGAGTGAGAGGGGTTGCAATATCTTGAACCACGTCGCAGTCGTCAGTACATCTAAAAAGAAAACTATTATTTTTTAATTATGTATTTACGTTACATTTTTACTAAATTATGCATGACTATTATTCGAATTGCTTTGTTTAGAAACGCTACCCCAATGATACACAACGTCGAGCAGGTCAAGCGAAGTCCATGGGGAGACGAACTAACCTTCCCCCCTTTACAAAACTCATAATTTTTCTTTGGATGCAGGCACCCGAGTCACATAATCATCGGATATATTTATACACTCACACTCCTCGGGAATACAACTCTCGGAACCATCACCTATCTACAATTGCTATCCGCACATGACATCCCCAGCAGCCACAACATCGTAATTGACTATCAGCTATCAGCTATCAGCTATCAGCTAAGAGATTTTACCATTTCTTGCCTTTCACATTGCTTGCATTGCATAAGGCTACTATTCTGCCTTCCGAGACTAAGCTCTATCTCCATTTTGCATTTCCTGCATTGCACAAGGCTACTATTCTGCCTTCCGAGACTAAGCTCTGTCTCTATCCTGCATTTCTTGCATTGCATAAGGCTACTATTCTGCCTTCCGAGGTTAAGCTCTACCTCCATCTGCATTTCTCTGCATTGCATAAGGCTACCTTTCTACCTTCTGAGACTAAGCACTGTCTCCGTTTGCATTTTCTCTTCATTGTATAATGCTACTATTCTGCCTTCTGAGACTAAGCACTGTCTCCGTCTGCATCTTCTCTGCATTGCATAAGGCTACCTTTCTGCCTTCCGAGACTAAGCACTATCTCCATCCTGTATTTCCTACATTGTATAAGGCTAATATTCTGCCTTCTGAGGTTAAGCTCTACCTCCATCTGCATTTCTCTGCATTGCATAAGGCTACCTTTCTGCCTTTCGAGACTAAGCACTGACTCCATCTGCATCTTCTCTGCATTGCATAAGGCTACTATTATGCCTTCCGAGACTAAGCTCTGTCTTCATCCTGCATTTCCTGCATTGCATAAGGCTACTATTCAGCCTTTCGAGGTTAAGCTCTACCTCCATCTGCATTTCTCTGCGTTGTATAAGGCTACCTTTCTGCCTTTCGAGACTAAGAACTGTCTCCATCTGCATTGCATAAGGCTACTATTCTACCTTCCGAGACTAAGCTCTGTCTCCATCCTGCATTTCCTGCATTGCATAAGGCTACTATTCTGCCTTCTGAGACTAAGCACTGTCTCCATCCTGCATTTCCTCCATTGCATAAGGCTACTATTCTGCCTTCCGAGACTAAGCACTGTCTCCATCTGCATCTTCTCTGCATTGCACAAGGCTACCTTTCTGCCTTCCGAGACCAAGCACTATCTCCATCCTGCATTGGCTGAAACATCTCCGCCTTTATTCAAATCTTGCATGGCTGAAATATCGCCACTTTATTTTCCTTGCACGGCTAAAATATCGCCACTCCGTTTACATCCTGCATTGGCTGAAACATCGCCGCCTTTATTCAAATCTTGCATGGCTAAAATATCGCGGACCGCATTTCTGCCACAGATTGAGTTAGTGGTTTGATTAAAATTGAGGTCAAAATGCGGTCCATTATGCGACTGCATAACTGACATACAGACCGCATTTCTATCACAAAGTGAGTCAATGTGTCAGTCAAAATTTGAGATTAAGAATGCGGTGCATTATGCGATCGTAAATCGTTATGCGGACCGCATTTCCACCGCAGACCCAAACAGTAGGATTGGATTTTTTTGGAGCACTTTTGCGGTCAATTCTGCGGACCGCATTTCATCTTTGCGATCGCATACTTATCGATGCCCCCTTTTTCTCGCAAAATTGGGTTTATGACATTTTGGGGACAACTCGTTCCCTTTTTGGGAATTGAGTTTTTGAATTGAAGAGTCACCACCTAATGATTAAGTGCATTAGGACACTAAGAGGGTTTGAGTTTGAAGAACCAGAGTTCGGGTAAGGGCTAGAAATTATCTCGAGGGGAAGGTGTTAGGCACCCCTCAAGATCCACTAGTGTGGTTCCCAGTCATGCTATAATTGTGACTTTAAGTGCAAGCAAGAATTACAAATATAGGGTAGTTTTCACATAATGATTGCAAGCAATTAAAATAAAAGAAGTTAAAGAGATTGAAGTTTGAGAAGAAAATAGTTTTGAAATTCTGAAAATAAACAAGTAAAGGGGAAGGGGGTCCTAAGTTTATAAATAATATGGATCACCCCACACAACACCCGGTAAC
>MU709592.1:37493-61872 GCA_026770625.1 Nicotiana glauca
AGGCAAATACATAGCATGACTTCAAATACTAGTTAGGCCTTTAAATAAACTTAACATAGGAAGGGAGGCTGATTTATCACATATTTTCAGATAAGAAGTCCGAATTAGACCTGCCTGCTGGTTGTAATTATTAAAACTGCTATAGTTGATTAATAACCTACAGGTTTGCCTAGATGAGGCTTGTAATCATGATATCTAACTTTGCAGGAGGCATACTAATTTAAAAAAAAGATTCTGATTTCAGAAATAAGCAAATGTTCTGCAGATTTCAAAACGACTTTACCACTGGTTTTAGACTTGTGAACGGGATAGACGATTTAGGTTCAGTTAGTTATCCCTATAGGCATGCTTTCTAAGCGTGGTTGATTTTAAAACGTTTGTAAAAGTTCAGGAGCCCAATAGGCATGGTATCTAGAGTGCATTTTTGTTATTTTAACCTATAGAGTGTTTGCCTAATGTGTATATGCAAATGTGAATAAACTTATAGGCATGGTCTCTATATGCAGATGACATACTTATAGGCATGATTTCTGTATACGTAATGAAATGACTCATAAATAGGATTTCTAAATGAAATGACCTATAGGCAAGATATCTATATACAGACGTGAATAAACTTATAGACATGATTTCTGATTGCGTGATAAGATGACTTATAGGAAGGATTTCTAAATGTATGATGAAAAAAATGACCTATAGGCAGGATATCTATATGCAGATTTATGAATGAAAATGTTGTGATTGCAGAAAATAAAACATAAGGCATGATATCTACCCTACATACATAACATAAGAGACCCTCCCCATTTTTACTATACACCCCATAGTGATTAAAAATTATTACAACTTGAATGTATCCAGAAAAAGTAAATTACATCAGAAATTAAAATTCCAACGAAGGAGAGCCTAATTCAGACTCCTAGTCTAACATATGGAGTAAACCAACTTCCAAAGACCAGATTTTCCAAAGCCTTTCTCTTATCTGGGATGTGTCAAAGTTCCAAGGAGCTTCAAGAACTCCAGGCGATGCTTACACCCCAAATATCATTACAGAATTATGGTGCAGTGTGGAAGGGCCAGCCCTCAAATGTCCTCCCTCCCATCCCAGGAATAATTGAAGAGAGTTATCTCCAGTCACCAACATTGGCATAAAAAAGTAGGAATGGATAAATAACAGATAAATCGAGGGTTATGCGGATCCTCAGACATATATGAAATGGAATAAAGATGGACCGAGCTACTTATGAATGTAACCACAATTAACATCACTACGGTCGGGCTATCGAACACGGGGTCAAAAGTGAATTACGAGTCAGACCAATCTTCGAATCGAGCGAGCTCCCCTTGCATGCAATGATGTGGTGGTAAACCTCTCATTCTAATTCAGTGCTCTCCGGACCGTGCGGTAAGGTTTCCCATCACACAGCTCACCAACTTGTTCTTATGTGGGAACCGTATGTCCAAACAGGCCTGGAAAAAAAGGTAAGGTCTCGCTTTCTTTTGCCATAATTTGACCCCAATACAGCCCCAAATTAAAACCAGCCCAATTCCTAAATTACCCGACCCCTGACCCAATTTAAAAACCACATGACTCCCATTTAATCCAGTTCGTTGATCATTTTGATCAACGGCCGTAACTCTTCCTTTCCTTTTTTAATTCCCAAACCCCCTTGACCTAATTCATTTTATCTGAGACGTCGCCTTCGAAACCCCTTCGTCTCTCAAACACTCTCCAACACTCCAAAACCTTAATCGTCTCCTACCTAATTCTACCATGTTTTTCAGAGGGAACTCAAGGTCCCAAGGCAAGGCTCATAGGAGGGGGGTTAGAACTTAGAGGCTATGAGTAAGTGTAAGTGTAAGTGCAATATAGGGGAATTAGGGAAGGCCATGGCATGTTGGTGGTCATGCCTAGCAATTAGGATGCTGGCACACCCCTGACTAGCCTGTCAGCTTTAAATTGGGGAGTTAGGACCTATTGAAGGTAAGGTTCAGCCCTGGACAGCAATTTGGGTGCTGCCAGGCCATGAACTTTAACTTAGCATACATAGAGGAATGGGGTATGGGGGTTCATAATAGAAGCATGATACAAAGAAAGAGCAAGCAAAGGGCATGCCCAGCAATGAGAGATACTGGCACACTCTCCAGCCTAATTAGAGGCTAGGGATCAAAACCCAGTTCATGGACAACATTTCTTATTGCCATGCCCTAAGTCCCCATTCACAAACACATAGGAGTAATGGGATAGGAAGGTTGCCAAATCTTTATCAATCTATTGTTGATTCACCTTAATCTTGATCTATAATTTACCACTGATAACTTGAAACCTCTTACGTAATACATTGTCACTAGGGCTCACGTTGCATCGGGGAACATTTGAAGTGCTTTTCTTGATCCACCTAGGGATGATAATATACTTCAATAACCGTATTTCACGACATCCCAACGTGATTCATCTTATGGGGGGGTATTCTAATCTGGTGCAATTCATAAAATCCCTTTTCTCAAAATCATTACTCAATCAAAGGCTTAAACATAATCCACTTGTCTATCACTATTACACCCTTATTCTACTACCAGGGCAGCATTTCATCTCTTCTAATTGCTCCTAGTCTTAGACACCCCCCGAGTTCGTTCAGGCTATACTATATCTTCTTATGACATACGGAAACCATCAGCTCTTTTGTTTTGATAGGCTTAATTCCCAAGACCTACCTATTCTTGTCACCTTCTTCCTCGCATTTTCATATCCTTACTCATATCTGCAAAATGAAATTATCGCTCTACCATACTTTAGCTTGTGACCTGCACATATCTATTTATACTACTCGCAACCTTCCTTTAACTTGCTAGCACCATAGATTTCATTTTATGCCTTCTCAGTTGTCTTTAAATATCACTTTTGATTTTACTTCCCTTTCACCAATCACAACAGGTGGCACTTTCTTATGAAGTGCATACAATGTTGTTATGAGACTATTCTTACAATACCATTTCTTCTTTGGGTCACTATGCTCAGGTTGAAGTCTCTTTCTTTTATTTCCTCAGCTAGTCTTTTGTTGTAGTACTTAGGGGAGACCCTTAGACTAATGTTATTCTGCGAGCTTATTACATCGTATACCCGACATAATTTTTGATGTTCTTGATCGCCTATAATTATCCTTAGTTACTTACCTCCACGCTCTTGTGCTCGTAAGGTTGGTTTTGAACTAATTTTTTTTTACTGTCTTCCTAGGAGCACTTTCTTTTATTTCCGTAACACTTATACATTACCTTTAATCACCTCAATTCCTATATGAATATTTCTAAAGTATTACAATGTTATAGCTGCTAGACGAAATTCACTGTGTTGGGGTTCACTACGTTTATCTTGCACAATTTGTCTACATCCTCTTGTCTAGCCATAAATAGGCTCTTTCTGAATCAACTACTAACTACTCATCTATCCATTCTCATATCTATATTCTGCGTAATCTTTCTTGGGTTATATCCTTTGTCTTAACCTACCCCTCACACTGGCTTCTTATGTATCAAGTGTTCATTTGCACTTATTTATCAATAACATCTAGTGTTGGAACCCTTACTACCTCTCCCCGGTGTCGTGCTTGCATAATGTTCAGGACTCGTATCATATCTATAGGATCTAATAAATGCAATCTACTTCCTTTTTCCTTTCTACCACATTCTTCCTTTACTATTCCATAGTTACATGAACCACTAACTCCAACTTATACCACATCACACCATCTTCCTACCTTTTAAGGGAGTGCTAAGATTTAGTGCTACGATGATCTACCTATAGATCTTTTACCTCTTCATCTTAGGCATCTTTTCACATTATTAATGACCCTTACTTGCCTTACGGTAACCCTTTTGTACCGGGATAACTAAATTCCTTATGCACCAGGGTGACACCTAGTGTCACTAGAAAACTTAGTCGTTTAAGCTTAAATCCATACATAGTGCCTACTTTAGGGAAGTGTCTTCCTGAATGAAATTTAAAGGTTGTTCTTTTGTTGTTTGTTCTATCATTCTGTGGGTGGTTTTAGGCCAGTAGTTGAGGCTTCTATCTCTAAGAAAGAGAATAAGAGTTTTGAACGATTTAGGAACATGAGTCTTCCGTAGTTTGATGGTAATCCTTCAGCAAATGCACAATATTTTTAGCTCAGGGGGCTAGCCAAGAGGTGGTGTCAGTCATATGAGCGTAGCAGGCCAGCATGGTCGCTCCCACTCACTTGGAGTGAATTTTCACATCTCTTCTTAGAGAAGTTCATTCCCATCACGATGACGAATGAGATGCATAGTCAATTTGAGCACCTCCAAAGGGTCACATGTCTGTGATCGAATATGAGATTATATGCACTTAGCTATCTCGTGACTCATCTTTTCTAATCCCCAACGAGGTTAAGAAGGTGAAAAGGTTCATGGAGGGGTTGAATCTTGCTTTCATGATTGCTATGTCTAGGGAGGTAGAGAATGGGACTACATTCATTCAGGATGTGGACATAGCACGCAGGATTAAGAGCATTCGAGGTCAGGGTAGGGAGGACATAGTGATAAGAGGCATGAGGTCCCGACATTATAGTAGCTTTAGTGGTGCCTCATCTGGAGGTAGAGATCATTTTGGGAGAGGCCATTTTAGCAGGCCAGTTCCTTCAACTTCTCAACACGCTCGTGGCAGTCCAGTTTAGTCTTCATTTAGTGCACTACCAGTGCACAGTTTATACCATAATCCCTCAATCTAGTGTTCTTCTAGTTGGTTATTAGGTTACTTAATGAACCCCTAGATTCAACAACCATTGTTGGCTTGAGTTTGTTTTTAGTGTAGAGAGAAATGTCATATCAATATGGATTTCCCCAAGCATGGTAGAAGATAGCACAACAGGGTTATCAGGTCGTAACTCTAGTGTTAGTTGTTACACCACCGGCCCTACCAACTATAGGGGGAGCATAGGCAGTTAGGGGGCATCCTAGAGGTAAAGGTCTAGATCGCAGTTATGCATTTCTGAGTAGACCCGAGGAGAAGGCTTCTAATATAGTTATTACTGGTATTTTATTAGTCTATCATAGATATGAATCAGTTCTATTTCATCCTGGTTAAATATATTCCTATGTGTCATCATACAGAACATCGCATTGGATTTTCCTTGTAGTTTACTGATCTCCTTATTCATGTATCTGCACTTATTGGTGACTCTATTATGGTAGATCATGTGTATTGGTCTTTTGTTGTTACCATTTGGGTTATGAGACTAGTATTGACCTTCTGTTTCTTAGTGTGGTGGATGCTGATGTGATTTTGGGTATGGATTGGTTATCTCCATACCATGCTAATATTGATTGTCGGGCTATGACTGTGATGTTAGCTATGCGAGGATTGCCGAGGTTAAAGTTGAGGAGTTCTCTTAGTCATACTCTAGAGTAATTTTGTTTCTGAAGGCTTAGCGGATGGTTAAGAAGGGATGTTTGGCGTATCTGGACTTTGTTAGACATATTAGTGCAGATACTCCCACTATTGAGTTAGTTCCTATAGTGAATGAATTTTCGAATGTATTTTATGTAGACCTACAAGGCATGCTATTGATTTGGTGTCGGGCACTCAGCCTATATCTATTCCACTATATCGCATGGCTCCAGATGAATTAAAGGAATTGAAGAAGTATCTACAAGAGTTGTTAGAGATGGGGTTCATCAGGACTTATGTATCACCTAAGGGTTCACCAATGTTGTTTGTAAAGAAGAAGTATGGTTCAATGAGGATGTGTATTGACTATAGGCATTGGCCAAGGTATTCGCAAATATTGACTTGAGATCGGGCTATCACCAGTTGTAGATTAGGGCTTCGGACATACCTAAGACAACCTTCCAGAATCATTATGGGCATTATGAGTTTATGATGATGTCTTTTAGTTTGACTAATGCCCAACAATTTCCATGAATTCAATGAACAATGTGTTCAAGCCTTATTTGGATTCTTTTGTCATTGTGTGAATTAATGATATCTTGGTATATCCTGTAGTGCTGAGGACCACAAGCATCATATGAGGATTGTGCTTCAGTTTTTGAGGGAAGAAGAAGTTATATATTAGGTTCTCCAAGTGTGAGTTTTGGTTGGACTCGATGGCACTCTTGGGCCATGTGGTGTCTAGTGATGGGATCAAGATGGATTTGAAGAAGATTGAAGCAGTTCAGAGTTGGCCCAAACCTTCTACTGCTACAAAGATTAGGAATTTCGTAGGTTTGGCTGGTTACTATTGTGGCTTTGTGAAGGATTATCATATGTTCTAGCTCCATTGACAAAGTTGATATAGTAGGGTGCTTTATTTAGATAGTCTAGCAAGTTTGAGGAGAGCTTTCATAAGCTCAAAACTGCTTTGAGTGCGGCTCCAATTTTGGTATTGCCTTCTGGATCGAAGAAGCATACTATTTATTCTAATGCTTCGCGTGTTGGTCTTGGTTGTGCGTTGATGCAGGAATGTAGGGTGATTACCTATGCGCCATGCCGGTTGATGCTCCATGAGAATAACTACCCAGTACATGTTTTGTAGTTAGCACCTATAATGCACACGCTCAAGATTTGGAGGCATTACTCGTATGGCATATCTTGTGAGGGTTACGTGGATCATTAGCGTCTTTGACATTTTTTTCAAGAAAAGGATTTGAATTTGAGACAACGGAGATGGTTGGAGTTGTTGAAGTATTATGATTTCACTATCTTGTATCATCCGAGCAAGGCTAACATGGTAGCGGATGCATTGAGTAGGAAGCCAGAGATTATGGCGAGTTTGGCATTTATTCCAGCTGCAGAGAGGCATTTGTCAATGGAGGTTTAGGATTTGGCCAAAATATTTATGAGATTGGATATTTCTAAGCTAGCAGAGTTCTCGTTAGTGTTGTTGTGCAGTCATCTTTTTTTGAATGCATCAAAGCTCATTAGTATGAATACCCATTTGGTTGTCCTTAAGGACATGGTGTCGCAAGGTGGTGCTATGGAGGTGGATATTGGTGATGATGGGGTATTGATGGTTCAATGTCAGATATGTGTTCCTAATGTGGATGGTTTGAGTTGGTTGATTCTTGTGGAGGCTCATAATTTACAGTATTCTATTCACCTAGGTGCTACGAAGATGTATCATTACTTGAAGCAGCATTATTTGTGGTGGATGATGAAGAAGGAAAATGTTGGACATGTGTCGCAGTATGTAAGTAGGTCAAGTATGAGCATCAGAGTCAGGTATACCGGAACGGAAGTGGTAGCACATTACTATGGACTTTGTAATATGACTGCCATGGACATTGAGGAGATTTGATGTTGTTTGAGTCATTGTGGATAGACTTACCAAGTCTGCGCATTTCATTTTGGTCATGACTTGCTATACTTCAGAGCAGTTTGCTAAGATCTACATCAGAGAGATTGTCCACTTGAATGGTGTGTCTGTGTCTATCATCTTAGATCGAGGCACTAAGTTTACATCGCACTTTTACAGGCCTGTTTTGCATGAGTTGGGCATGCAAGTGGAGTTCAGTAGTGCGTTTCACTCTGTTGATACCCAATTTTTCCTCTATATATTTTTGTGTGCAAAATACCTTCAAAATAACATATATATGCATATATGAGCATACCCAAGTGTTTAATATATTTTTTTTCCAATTTTTAAAGATTTTGAAAATCAATTTATTATTTGTTTTAGCAGTACAAAAATACAATAATTATTCCCAAGGTCATTATTTTGGTGAATAACTTATTTTATTCTCATATTGATACCAAAATATAATTAATGTAATTTTTGTATATTTTTACAAATCTATTTGGTAGTTTTAAAGTTAAATTGCATGTAATTTCAAGTTTAGTCTATCTTAAGATTAACTGCATTTTATAATTGTAAAATTGGTTCCAATATTTTTAAATTAATATTTATATATTATTTACTGACTCGGTACTTTTAATTTAATTTCAAAATTAGTTTTACTATGGGAAAAACTGGCTATTTAAAATATAGCCTCAATTTGTTTCAATTGTAGCCCCATTTACATCTCAATTTTAGCCTAAAACTAACCCAATTTCAAGCTCAAAATCGGACCAGCCCAATCCCGTCTAACCCAACCCAATAACTCGTTTATCCTACCCAACCCAAGGCTCTTTTAATCCAGACTGTTGATCAATCTGATCAATGGTCACGATCTCCTCTTTCCTTTTTAATTTACCTAACCCAACCCTAATCCCCACATTTCCCTCTGCTAGCCGCCTTTGGATCCTTTCATCTCTCAGACTCTCTCGGCCCTTCCCCTAACTCTAGCAGCTTCTCGTCATCCTCACCCCAAAACTTGCCGGAATCCATAGCTTCTCAGGACATGGAAATCCTATACTCACCTCCTACTGCTCCTACATGCCTGATGCTCGAAGGTTCGAGGCCAGACTTCGAAGCTCTTCACTCAGACCTTCACCGATTCGAGGTTTCCGGCTATCTCCGGCCTTGATCCGGCATATCCAAGGCGCAGGAACCTGACTCTTGACCTCTCCGACTCAAGATCGAACCTGTTACGAAGCCTTTCTCATTTCTATGGTTTCTCCGAAACCCTAAGCCATCAAGGTTCTTTCATCATTATTTTTCTAGATCTATACGGTATCTATTATCTTCTTGCCATCTAAATTGTTTTCCCCAAAAGCTTCTTTTCAAAATCGTTTCTCTTCAATTTTAGGGTTTCTGAAAGGATTTTTCTTTCTGATATTTCTTCTTCTTTGCTTTATATGTGTTTGTTCATACCCTGCTCGTGTGATTTCTTTATTACGCATGTACTGTCTTCTACCTTTTTTTTCCTACTATGCATGTTACTTATGTTAATCTTTGCTATGTTTTCTCTACTCTTTTACTATGTGTGTTTAGCGTTAAGTTATTTGATTTTTGTTTACTGGACTCTGTTCATGTTCTCATATGCTTCATCTACTTGTGTTCACGTTTGTGTTATCTCCTTCTTCTGAACTTGTTTAGGTTATGAGTTTTCTCAAAATATGTTCTTCATGATTCTTCTTCCTTTGTCATTCAACATGCTATCATATCTGTTTTGTTGAGACTCTGAAGCAAATGGCTTATTTTCTCACTTCCGTGTCTGATTCAATTTTGAAACCCTGTGATTTGGGGGTTTCCTTTGATGATTTTGATTCTTTGTGTTCGAGTTAAGGCTCCACTTTGGGACCTTGGACTCTCAGACTCACTATGAGTCTGTGAATTGAATTTGTATCTCTTTGCTTATGATTCTAAACTCCTCTCTCTTTTACATAACTCGACAGTCTCTTCTTGATTCACATGTTTGTGTACATTATATATGAGAACTCTTCTTTCAAAAGGTTTTGCCAACTACTAATTGATTCTGAATCCCTTTGATGGTGTTTACTTGATTCTTCCTGATTTTCCCTAAGTGAACCTTTCTTTACCCTTTTTCTCGATCTGATTCATTCGAGTAGGCATGTAATTTTGGTTTTACTGATTGATTCCCTTTCTTTTTTTCTTTTTTTACAAACCGTGTACTATTGGTTTGTTTCCTTAAATAGCTTCTATGTACTTACCCTTTCTTATACTGCTGGGAAAATATTCTTTCAAAATCCCTTCCCTTAATTGTTTTACCCGTTTGAATTTGAATCCCTTAATTAAAGGGATTCTTATATGATTGATTGAAAATCAGACTTCAATTATTTTCTTACCTTATCTCTCACGACTTTCACACTATAAATACACAACCCTTTTTCACAAGACACACTTGGAATTGCATACTCTTACACACACACCCTCGATTACAATACTCTTTCAATTCTCTACTCTCTTCTGATATCTTTTGTATTGCTTGCTTGCAAATTTGGCTTACAAGACTCCTGCTTTCATTTATTTATTTCCCTGAAACTGGTATGTCCTAATTTTGATTCCAGCATCACCCCCAATGTGTTTGTTTACAAGCTTTTACATCCATGTCTACTTTACTATTTTGTAGAGTTCAACATTTAAAGTAGTATGCTTATGTCTTGCTATCTGTTTCTGCAATAAATCCCTGCTCCATACCCCCTTTATGTGTTTGAGCTATGGTTTAAGACATGGCAATATACAAGTTATTTTCCATGGATTAAAACCAGATCCTCTGGATCCTAGCCTCCAAATAGTGTAACAGGCTTGTGGGCATGTTAGCATCCCCTATTGCTGGGTATGCCCACAGCCTGCTCCTGTCTCTTTCAATTCCCCGATACCCCATTTCCCCTTTATTGCACTTACACCTACTCCTAGACTCTAAGTTCTGCCCCCCCTCTCCTGTGAGCCTTGCCTTGGGACCTTGAGTTCCCTCTAAACTTGGACATTTGAGGGCTGGCCCTTCCACACTGCACTATAATCTGATTCTGCATTGATATTTTAGGTGTAAGAATTGCCTGGAGTTCTTGAAGATCCTTGGAACTTTTACACATCTCAAATAAGAGAAAGGCTTTGGAAATCTGATCTTTGGAAGTTGGTTATTGTCATATTTCAGACCTGGGGTCTGAATTAGGCTCTCCGGGGTTGGAATATTTAATTTCTGGCGTATTTTGATATTTTCTTATTTATTCTGGTCTGTAATAACCTTATAATAAACCGCTGGGGCGTTAGTGAAAAAGGGAGGGTCAATCATGCATGCAAAGGGGTAGATACCATGTTCATAGGGAATTACTACTTCTGAAATTCTGCATTTCATATAGATACCATGTTCATATGGAATTACAGCTTCTGAAATTCTGCATTTCATATAGATACCATGTTCATAGGGAATTACTACATCTGAAATATTGCATCTCATATAGATACCATGGCTATAGATTTTCTGCACTTCACATAGATATCATGTCTATAAGTAATCTCTGAAATTCTACAAATAGATGATATGCCTATATGACTTCCGCATTTTTGCATATGCATATGTCACTGGGCAAACCTATTATAGGATTTGAATAACCAATTTCATATAGATGACCTGCCTATAGGATTTCTGCATGATAATAGCGCTTAAAATCAGGGACGCCTAGAAAGCATGCCTATAGGAGCTATCAACCAAATCTGAATCGTCAAGTCTGAAAATCAGTAGCAATAACGTTCCTGCAATCGACAATTATTTTCTGCAATCAGTTTACTTCTTTCTGAACTAATAGACATCATGCCTATAGGTTCCGTTTAACACCTAGGCAAGCTTTAGGGTAAAAAATATAACTGCATCAGTTTTTGATAATTACAACCAGCAAGCAGGCCTAATTCCGGCTTCTTATCTGAAAATTTGTGATAAATCAGCCTGCCTTAACGTTTAAGTTTTAATTCAGACCATAACCAGTATGTGTAAGACATGCTAAACTATATGTTTTCCTTTGATTCAAGGAGGTTTATTTGAGCCGTATCTGCTTAATTGTTTTCCCAATACTTGCCGTATATATTTTGATTGTCGCCTTAGTATTTTATCCTTTGAAAACTCTCAAAAGACCCCAACTCCCTTTCCTTTAGGATTAGTAGTCCCATATGCCTACGGGACTGATAGGATTGGGACGGGTAGTACCATGCAATAATTAACGATACTATTCTGCGCTTTAATACCTTTAAGGTGTGGGAAGGGTAGATATGGATATGATGACCAGTGCGCTAATATCACGTACGACCCCTCTTCTGAGGAGTGATTGCTGGATATTGCATTGATGTGATCTATATTAATTATAAACCTAGGACTCCCATCCCTTTATGTGCTTTCTTACTTGTTTTCTCTATAAGTTGTTTAAATTTTTTTTCACAAAATTCTTGCTTATCTTTTTCTCAAATAAGTTTAAACTTGTGTGCAAGCCCCTTTATTTGAGCCCTAATTGCTTATTTGTAAAGTCACAATTATAACATGGCCGGGACCATACTAGTGGATCTTGAGGGGTGCCTAACACCTTCTCCTTGAGATAATTTCTAGCCCTTACCCGAACTCTGGTTTCTTCAACTCAAACCCTCTTAGTGTCCTAATGCACTTAATTATTAGGTGGCGACTCTTCAAACTTTAAAACCCAATTCCCAAAAGGGAACGAGTTGTCCTCCCAAATGTCACAAGCCCGATTTCGACTTTAGAAAAAGGGGCGCGACAGCATGGCGACTCTGCTGGGGATTTTTCTTTTAGGCTTATACCACTGCATGTTATATGTGACTTTATAGCTTTTATTTAATGTCTTTATTCGAAACTGACTTGGCTTTTTGTTTTCTTTTCTTTTCTGCTTTTATTGCTCTCCTTTAATATTGTTGTAATCATGAGAAATTATTGTAATCATTACTTTATGAACATGCAAAGACGTGACAATTTGTTTCATTCTTGTAATTGCATCTTCAACATCATATTCCACTCGTGCCAAACAAAATACCATAGCAATGCTTATAATAAGTTGTTTCGCCCTTCCGATATTATCACCCCCTAAATTTGGCAAAGGCATATTTGCGGTAAAACCAGTCGATCAGCGGTGCAGTCGACGGTTCCGTGCCTTTCCCTCTTGAGTTGTCCGCTCAAGGGTACCTGTCTAATACCCCATAGAAGCCTTATTCTGTTTAACTATGCATGCATCACTTAAAAACTAGTCAATTCAGTTATGCTGTCCACATAATGACTCTTTAAGATAGCCTTGTCCAAAGTCCACTGGGTTTCCTTGGAACCGAAACGGACGCCCCCATATTCTGTGCATCTATTTGGAGAACTAAATGTCGCTTATGCTAATTATTGGTTTAAATAGTCGAGTCCGGTGGGGTAAGGTTCTAACACTTTGTTTTGTAGAAAATGAGGCACGAAGTCCCCAGATTCGACATGGTAACCAACATTCACCCAAGGTTGTTAAGCTGGTGGGAAAACCTTCACTCCAGTGACCAGACTCTCGTCTGCAAATATTTGGGGAGTTTACCTTCTCTTCTGGAGAACCAACCTGACAAAAAAATCATAGAGGTTGCAACTCTATTCTCGGATAGTGAAAGATCCGTGTTTCGCTTCGGGGACCTTGAAATGACGCTTTTGCTCGAAGAAATATGAGGGTTAGCTGGTATTCCTTGGGAGATCAGGTTTGCTTATGCCAGAAAATCACAAGGGTAGGGGTTTCCTCATGATGATAGGACTGAAGAAAAACTCAGATTTGACTTGTTTGAAGGACTCTTACATTCCTTTCAACTATCTGTACGAGAGGTATGTACCGCACCTACCCAGATGAACTTGCCCTCACCTCATTGGGGCATATCCACAGAAGGGTCTTCGTCTTTATGTTCTGCTTCTTGGGGATGATAGTATTTCCCATGAAGAAGGCTAGGATCCATACCGGACTGGCCATGGTTACCAAGACTCTAATGGAAGGGATTGGTGGGCAGCCTTTCAGCATAGTACCAATGATTGTCGTAGAGATATACCGAGCCCTAGAAAAATGTCAGCAAGGAGCTAATCACTTTGAGGGCTGTAACTTACTACTCCAACTCTGGCTCATAGAGCACCTCCATAGGGGTGAATATCGGCAAGAGATCCTACGCAGGGACTGGGATGACCATATCACCTTCCATCAGCCAAGGCAATGAACTATATGCCTAACATGTTCGCTCAACCAAATGACGCTAAAGGATGGGTAGAGTTGTTCGAAAATCTGAAGGAAGGTCAAGTACAGTGGATGTTCGAATGGTTTCCTACTGGAGAGTTCATTGTCCGATCTCGGGATGCACCATTTCTCATACTCATTGGTCTGAGGGGAACTTATCCTTATGTCCCTCTCCAAGTCATGAGACATGCAGGAAGAAATCAGGTTATACCAAGAGTCGACAAAATGAGTCACTTCAGCGCCGACTTTCAAGACGACGATAGCCCTCACAAGTGCTAGGCCCAGCACATGTGGCACTGCAAAATCATCCTGGGAAAGGATTCCATAGAACCAGACAGGTACCATGCTAGTTATACCCCATACTATCCAAGCTGGTTGGAAGACGATCATGGTGGGTTAGGACAACCTGGGTTCGTTCAAGGTCATAGGGTCATCGACGAAAAGGCTGAAGCACGGGTTAAGTACAACCAATTCTGCAAGAGGATTCGGGAATGCGAGAGTGAACACCGGGAAATTCAAGAAGCACATCAAAAGTTGATTGAAGAATGGAAAGATATGGCTGTCAGCACCAACAAGCAGCTGGGATATTTGGAGCGGGGTTTGGTATAGTTGGAAAGGAAGTTCATCCAGAGGATTGAAAATTGACAGAACGCTGGGGGAAACGAAGGAGGACATTTGGCTAGAGCCTATCTGCTGGTGGGGCTGCGCGAGCTGGTGAAGCTATTTGATGGAGCTAAAGATGCCGAGTCTGGGGAAGGTCCTTCTGGGACCAAGTAGTTAGGAGTATTTTTCTTTTTTGCTTTTAAAATGTAATAAGGCCATTAGTGATATTTTATTTTCTTGCAGTTTTTTTGGGATTTGTCTTATTTTTATCAATAAAATGAGGCATTTGGCATTATAAATTCTCCAAATCTATTTGTCCCTAGGCCTACCTCGGGCACAACGAGGCACCCAAGTTAGGAAACGATTTATATTCTCGCACTATGTGTTTGAATATTGCAATATTTTTCTTCTCATAATCCTCACTAACTTATTACCTTTTTGTTTTTACTTTTGTTTTATTCCCCTCCCCAAAGGTTAGTTCATGCACTCTGGCATCATCATCATACTCCACAAGATCCAATGGCCCTCCACCTCCTCCTCCTCCGAGTCCTATTAGAAGCAATAACAAGGCAAAAATGGAAGACTTGAGCAACATCAGAAAGGAGAACTCGGGTGAACGGGTAGAGGTTACAAATGGTATCCAGGTTTCCAAGGAAAGTGCCGCCCAACTTGAGCAGAAGTTATTGAAGTTTCAGGAAGAACTGGACCAAGTTCGGAACTTGGCAAACTTGTTAGTTTCCCTTACCAATCCAGATATCGACTTTTCTAATGCTCAAAATCCCACACCTCCACAGAACATCCCGAAACCACAAAAACAACCCACTCATGCCCAACACTACAACACATGCCACAATATTTCATTACTCATTTCTGAACCACTAAACTCCACAAATGATCATCCCCACAACACTCCCATTTATGCGGAAACCATGCCATACTATACTCAGCCAATTTCAAGTGCACCAGAATCTGACGACAAAGACTCTCTTATCAGAAACCTGGCAGGGAGCTCAAGAAGCTAACTAGCCGAGTCCAGGGTGTCGAAGGAAACAAAGGTATCGAGGGGATGAATTATGAAGACCTTTGCATTCAACTAGATGTCGAACTTCCTGAGGGCTACAAACCTCCCAAATTTGAAATGTTCGATGGCACATGGGATCCCAGAGTCCATCTAAGGACGTACTGTGACAAGCTGGTCGGAGTCGGAAAAGATGAAAAGAACCGCATGAAACTCTTTATGAGAAGTCTGAAAGGGGATGCTCTATCTTGGTACATTAGCCAAGACCTCAAGAAGTGGACAAGATGGGTAGGTATGGCATCCGATTTCATGGACAGGTTAAGATTCAATACGGAGAATGCACCAGATGTATTCTATATCCAAAATTTGAAGAAGAAACCTACAGAAACTTTTCGCGAGTATGCTACTCGTTGGAGGTCAGAGGCTGCTAAGGTTAGACTGTCCTTAGAAGAAGAACAGATGAATAGGTTTTTCATCCGAGCTCAAGACCCACAATATTATGAGAGGTTTATACTGATTGAGGGCCAGAAATTTCCCGATATCATCAAGCTAGGAGAAAGGATCGAGGAAGGCATTAAAAGTGGTATGGTTACTAATTTTAAAGCATTACAGGCTACCAACAAGGCTCTATAGTCTAATGGAATATCCAAGAAGAGAGATGTGAGTGCCGTGATGGTCGCACAGAGAACAAAATCCCCAATAAAATACCAAACTTACCCATCACCTCTACTCACATACCAACCTACCCTGAATTACCAAGCACCCCTACCAAATTCCACCACCCGCTTACCAATCATCTCTACCTCCCACATATGAACCCACTTCACCCAGATACTCTCAACCCGCACCTATATACCAAGCTTATAATAATCAACTCTCTCACTACCAATCACCTCGCACTCGCCAAAACTTTCCTAGACCTCGACCCAACTTCGACCGCAGACCTCCCAAAAAATACACAGCCATCGCCAAACCAATTGGCCAGTTGTATGAAAGGCTCAAAGCTGCTGGGTACGTCACCCCTATCCCTACCATAACGCTAGAAAATCCTTCCCAATGGGTCAACCCAAACAAAACCTGTGTGTACCATTTCGGCATGAAGGGGAATACCATTGGCGAGTGCCGCTCACTAAAGGATAATATCCAAGCTCTGATCGACAACAAGATCATCGTGGCAAAGGAGCCTGCTCCTAATGTTCACAACAACCCTCTACCTGACCATAAGGGTGGAGGCATTCACATGATCGAGATAGAAGATGATTGGGACCCCAAAGGGTTGATTGGATTGATTGATGAGGGTGAGGAGCCAAAGAAACCAACAGTCACACTTAATCCGATTGTTGTCCAGATTCATCCCTCTCGGGGCGATGAAGTGAACATGTCTATACCACTCGAGTTTGAAGCGCCTTCTTCTGCAAAGGCGCCTGGACCAATTGAGGTCGAGTTTGGAGCTCCAAAAGCACCTGCACCATTTGAGGTTGCTATGTTACCTCCAAGGGTGCCTATTCCGGTAGCAATGTTAAACATAACACCATTCCACTCAAAAGCCATACCGTGGGATTACACGGCCGAAGCAAGGAGGAAAGGGAAGACCAAATCTGGAGAAGCAATTGCGGCACAAGGTATGACCAGAACCGGCAGGGTTTACACTCCAGAACATCTAGCTGAGTCCAGTAAGCAAGCCTCTGGACGACCAACTGTCATTGAAAACCGGCCTGAGGAGCTCTGGATGAAGATACTAGCAAAGGAGCACTCGGTAATAGATCAGCTGAACAAGACGCCAGCCCAGATCTCCATCTTAGCTCTGCTACAAAGCTCTGAAGCCCACAAGAATGCCTTATTGAAGGTGCTGAGCGAGGCATATGTGCCCAGCAACATGACTGGAGGAGAAATGGCAAACATGGTAGGGCAAGTATTGGAGAGTCATAAAATCACTTTTCACGAAGATGAGCTTCCACCGGAAGGTTTGAGCCACAACAAGGCGTTGCACATCACTGTGCAATACAAGGATTATTTTAGCACCAGAATTCTGATTGACGGGGGGTCCAGCCTCAATATTTGTCCATTGGTGACTCTCAGAACACTGGGAAAAATCATGCATGAGATCAAGGATGGGGCCATCAACGTCAAAGCTTTTGATGGGTCCCAAAGGTCCACTATTGAAGAAATCAGTTTGTGTCTGCAGATGCGACTGACTTGGTTCGATGTCGATTTTCAAGTGATAGATATCCCAGCAGCTTACAACTTGTTATTAGGATGACCCTGGACTCATGCCGCTGGAGCTATAGCATCAACCCTACATCAAGCAGTGAACTTTGAATGGAATCATCAAGAGGTAATTATTCACGGCGACGGTAGCAATCCCATATACAGTCGCCAGACCATCCCGGTGATTGGAGGAAGAAGGAAAATAGACGGAGAAACCTACCACCATATTGAGCGAGTTAATGCCGTGGACAAGGATAAATGGTGGGATAACAAGATTGAAAGTATATTGAATTGGCATGGATACGAGCCCGGAAAGGGATTGGGCAAGAACCTCCAGGGAATTGCCAAACCCATCAAGCTAAAGAAATATGGCACCACTTTCGCTTTGGGATATGAATACACTTGGGAGGAGTTCAACCACTAGTCACCACCTTGGCGCAGCGCCTACTATCCACTGGAGTATCCGATACCTCGCCTGGAGCAGACTTTCCAGCCAGCAAACATCATATATTGGTCAGAAGAAGAGGAAGCATTGGCACCTTGGTGCAGCCCCTACTATTCACTGGAGTATCCAATACCTCGCCTGGAGTAGACTTTCCAGCCAGCAAACATCATATATAGGTCAGAAGAAGAGGAAGCCTTGGCAGCTATGAGGAATTTGTTTTTGGAAGATGATAATATGGATTGTTGCGTCATTTTTGAGGAGGAAGGGGAGGAAGGCCCTTCTATATAGGCTGTGAGCCGAGGAGAGCATCTCAGTAATTGGTCCATCAGAACCACCAGAGCCCGAAGAGTTTCGGGGTAGCCAGACTGAACAAAGCACTTGCATTATCTTTCACTTTTTGATAGTTGATTTTCTTTTCGTATTTCCTTTAAATTCAAAAAGAGCTCCAACGTTCCAAATGATTATGAAATTTATCAAAGCATTTCAGTTTCTTACAAATCTCGCTCTTATTATTTTCTCTATCGTTTACTTTATTTACAGAGCATTACTATTACTTATCTTGATGAACCGACGATTGTGACTTGCAACAAGACAACGCAACAAACGGACATAGACTCAGAAGAGGATGATATACCATAAGAGATCGTTAAAGAGGTTGAGGATTTTGAGAATAGGCCTAAGTCTAATATGTATGAAACTGAGGTCATTAACCAGAGAGATGTGGAGAATGTCAAAGAGACGCGCATCAGTGTTCATCTGTCACCATCAGAAAAGAAAGAGTGCACAAAATTTCTAAGGGAGTATGAGGACATATTTGCCTGGTCGTATGATAATATGACTGGTCTCAGTACATCCATTATAGCTCACAAACTGCCAACAGATCCGACATGTCCGCCGATAAAGCAAAACTCAGAAAGTTCAAGCCTGACATGAGTTTAAAAATCAAGGAAGAAGTTGCCAAGCAAGTCAAAACCAAGGTTCTCAGGGTGGTAGAATATCCAACATGGTTAGCCAACATTGTGCCTGTGCCGAAGAAAGATGGGAAGGTTAGGGTCTGTGTCGACTACCGTGATCTCAACAAGGCCAGTCCTAAAGACGACTTCCCTTTGCCAAATATACACATCCTAATTGACAACTGCGCTAAGAATGAGCTGCAGTCGTTTGTTGACTACTTTGCTGGGTATCATCAGATATGGATGGATAAGGAAGACGGGGAGAAAACGGCTTTCATTACGCCGTGGGGGATGTATTGTTACAAGATGATGTCGTTTGGGTTAAAGAGTGCTGGGGCCACCTACATGAGAGCCATGACTACCATTTTCCATGACATGATACACAAAGAGATCGAGGTATATGTAGATGACGTCATCATCAAATCCAAGAGAGTCGCTGACCACATGGAAGATCTGAGAAAATTCTTCAACAGACTGAGAAGGTACAATCTGAAGTTGAATCTCACCAAGTGTGCATTCGGGGTTCCTGCTGGAAAATTACCGGGGTTCATCGTGAGTCATTGAGGAATAGAATTAGATCCATCAAAGGTTAAGGCCATTCAAGAATTGCCGCCACCGAAGAACAAGAAGGGCGTGATGAGTTTCCTGGGGAGACTCAACTATATCTGCCGGTTCATATCTCAGTCCACTCTCATTTGTGAACCCATCTTTAAAATATTGAAGAAGGACGTTGCTACCAAATGGACTGATGATTGTCAGAAAGCCTTAACGAAATCAAGGAATACTTGTCAACCCCGCCAGTTTTGGTTCTGCCCCAACCAGGTAGACCTCTATTGCTCTACCTTGCAGTATTGAACGGGGCGTTCGGTTGTGTTTTGGGACGACATGACAAAATAGGGAGAAAGGAGCAAGCCATCTACTATCTCAGCAAAAAGTTCACCCAGTACGAGGCTCGGTATTCTCTATTAGAGCGCACCTGTTGTGCTCTGACTTAGGTAGCTCAGAAATTGAGGCATTATTTATGTACCTATACTACCTATCTCATATCCAGAATGGACTCGCTGAAGTATATCTTTCAGAAGCTCATGCCCACTGGCAAGCTAGCCAAGTGGCAAATCCTGCTAAGTGAGTTTGACATTGTTTACGTAACCCAGAAGGCAATCAAAGGACAAGCATTGGCCGGTCATCCTGCTGAAAACCCCGTGGATGGGGAATATGAGCCTCTAAAGATGTATTTTCCTAATGAAGAAGTATCTTGCATAGGAGAAGATATTGCAGAATCCTATGATGGTTGGAGGATGTTTTTCGACGGAGCAACAAATTTCAAAGGAGTTCGCATAGGAGCAGTCCTAGTATCAAAAACTGGCCAGCATTATTCGGTATCTACCAAACTTAGGTTCCTGTGCACCAACAATATGGCCGAATACGAAGCCTGCATCTTAGGGCTCAAGCTGGCCATTGACATGAATATTCAGGAATTTCTAGTAATCGAAGATTCGGACTTGCTCATACATCAAGTCCGAGAAGAATGGGCAACCAAGAATTCCAAAATACTCCCATATTTGCATCATGTACAGGAGTTGAGGAAGAAGTTCACAAAGACAGAATTCTTGCATATCCCCAGAGTCCAGAATGAGTTCGCCGAAACATTGGCCACTCTATCATCCATGATTCAGCATCCAAATAAGAACTTCATTGATCCTATCCTGGTAAAAATCCAGGATCAACCCACTTACTGTGCTCAAGTCGAGGAAGAAGCAGACAGAAAACCATGGTTTCATGACATCAAGGAGTATTTGGCAACAAGAGAATATCTAGAACTTGCAAACGCTACTCAGAAGCGCACACTGTGGAGGTTATCCAATCACTTCTTTCACAGCGGAGGAATCCTGTATAGGAGGACTCCCGATTTGGGATTACTAAGGTGTGTCGAAGCAAAGGAAGCATCCAGGTTGTTGGAAGAGGTTCATGCAGGGACCTATGGCCCACATATGAATGGTTTCGTCTTAGCCAAGAAAATACTCCGAGCTGGCTATTTTTGGATGACTATGGAGACGGACTGCATCCAGGATATGTTTGAAAGTGCCATCGCTGCTAGATTCATGCAGATATGATAAAGGTGCCTCCTAATGAGCTTAATGCAACAAGCTCGCCATGGCTATTCGCTGCTTGGGGAATGGATGTCATCGTACCTATCGAGCCTGCCGCATCAAATGGGCACAGGTTCACTGTAGTGGCAATTGATTGTTTCACCAAATGGATTGAACCAGCATCATATAAGGCAGTAAGCAAGAAGGTTGTGGCAGACTTTGTCCGTGACCGTATCATTTGCCGGTTCGGCATCCCAGAGTCAATCATTACTGATAATGGTTCCAGTCTCAACAATGATCTGATGAAAACAATGTGTGAAACCTTCAAGATTAAGCACAAGAATTCTACAGCCTACAGACCTCAGATGAATGGAGCTGTAGAAGCGGCAAACAAAAATATCAAGAAGATACTAAGGAAAATGATAGAAAATCATAAGTAGTGGCACAAAAAGCTATCATTTGCTTTATTGGGGTACTATACCACAGTTCGCACATCAACCGAGGCAACTCCCTACCTGCTGCTGTATGGTACAGAGGCAGTCATCCCCGCCGAGGTAGAAATTCCATCTCTGAGAATCATACAGGAAGCGAAACTTGAAGATGCAAAATGGGTAAAAAGTCGCTATGAGCATTTAGTCCTCATAGATGGAAAGAGAATGAATGCAGTTTGCCATGGTCAATTGTATCAGAACGGATGTCCAAAGCCTTCAACAAAGAGTCAAGCCGAGACAGGTTGCATCAGGACAGCTGGTATTGAAGAAAATCTTTCCACATCAAGATGAAGCCAAAGGGAAATTCTCTCCCAACTGGCAAGGTCCGTACATGGTTCATCGGGTTCTAACAGGAGGAGCCCTAATACTCGCATAAATGGATGGAGAAGTTTGTCCAAAGCCAATTAATTCAGATGCAGTCAAGCGTTATTATGTGTAATCCTTTATGATTTCTTTATGATGTAATTTGAACTACGTCTGACCTGATTCCTGTTTAAGAGGGGATACGTATGCAGCCCCATGGGTTCGGTCACAATTCAATAAAAATTTCATTTCCCCCAATATTGGAAACTGGGGTAGAATTTTGAGGAGGACCCTCAAAATTCCAAAGTTGATCGTCAGCCATTCATCGGATGCAGTCGGCAGAAGCACCAGCCCAGTAAACTGGGGCAGAATTTTGAGGAGGACCCTTGAAATTCCGGAGTGAGAGGGGTTGCAATGTCTTGAACCACATCGCAGTCGTCAGTTCATCTAAAAAGAAAACTATTATTTTTTAAATATATATTTACGTTACATTTTTACTAAATTATGCTTGACTATTATTCGAATTGCTTTGTTTAGCAACGCTACCCCAATGATACACAGCGTCGAGCAGGTCAAGCGAAGTCCATGGGGAGACGAACTAACCTTCCCCCTTTTACAAAACTCACAATTTTTCTTTGGACGCAGGCACCCGAGTCACATAATCATCGGATATATTTATACACTCACACTCCTCAGGAATACAACTCTCGGAACCATCACCTATCTACAATTGCTATCCGCACATGACATCCCCAGCAGCCACAACATCGTAATTGACTATCAGTTATCAGCTATCAGCTATCAGCTATCAGCTATCAGCTATCAGCTAAGAGATTTTACCACTACTTGCCTTTTACATTGCTTGCATTACATAAGGCTACTATTCTGCCTTCCGAGACTAAGCTCTGTCTCCATTTTGCATTTCCTGCATTGCACAAGGCTACTATTCTGCCTTTCGAGACTAAGCTCTATCTCTATCCTGCATTTCTTGCATTGCATAAGGCTACTATTCTGCCTTCCGAGGTTAAGCTCTACCTCCATCTGCATTTCTCTGCATTGCATAAGGCTACCTTTCTGCCTTCCGAGACTAAGCACTGTCTCCGTTTGCATTTTCTCTTCATTGCATAAGGCTACTATTCTGCCTTCTGAGACTAAGCACTGTCGCCGTCTGCATCTTCTCTGCATTGCATAAGGCTACCTTTCTGCCTTCCGATACTAAGCACTATCTCCATCCTGCATTTCCTACATTGTATAAGGCTACTATTCTGCCTTCTGAGGTTAAGCTCTACCTCCATCTGCATTTCTCAGCATTGCATAAGGCTACCTTTCTGCCTTTCGAGACTAAGCATTGTCTCCATCTGCATCTTCTCTGCATTGCATAAGGCTACTATTCTGCCTTCCGAGACTAAGCTCTGTCTCCATCCTGCATTTCTTGCATTGTATAAGGCTACTATTCAGCCTTCCGAGGTTAAGCTCTACCTCCATCTGCATTTCTCTGCGTTGTATAAGGCTACCTTTCTGCCTTCCGAGACTAAGCACTGTCTCCATCTGCATTGCATAAGGCTACTATTCTACCTTCCGAGACTAAGCTCTGTCTCCATCCTGCATTTCCTGCATTGCATAAGGCTACTATTCTGCCTTTCGAGACTAAGCACTATCTCCATCCTGCATTTCCTGCATTGCATAAGGCTACTATTCTGCCTTCCGAGACTAAGCACTGTCTCCATCTGCATCTTCTCTGCATTGCACAAGGCTACTTTCTGCCTTCCGAGACCAAGCACTGTCTCCATCCTGCATTGGCTGAAACATCTCCGCCTTTATTCAAATCTTGCATGGCTGAAATATCGCCATTTTATTTTCCTTGCACGGCTAAAATATCACCACTCCATTTACATCCTGTATTGGCTGAAACATCGCCGCCTTTATTCAAATCTTGCATGGCTAAAATATCGCCACTTTATTTTCCTTGCACGACTGAAAGATCGCCACTCTATTTACATCTTGCATTGGCTGAAAGATCGCCACCTTTTGCATTTTCATGGGCTGAAAGATCGCCAAATTGTCCAAAAGCGTCATTATTCGGAGGCACCATCTTCATAGCCCGAGAACGCCATGCCATGGCCTGAGGACCTCATTTTATCTTTTGCATATCTTTATTCAAAGGCATCATAGTTTGGAGGCAACATTCTCATAGCCCGAGAACATCATTTCATAGCCTGCGAATCCTTTTTCATACGCTTCATGGCCTAAGACGTCATGGTCCGAGGACGTTATCCTAACCGTCCAAAGACAACATTCATGGTCCAATGGAAACTTGCATCACGTTTAATTTACACACAATATATGTCGATATTATCTATTTGCAGGTACACCGGTTAGCAACGGCTGTCTCAGCAGGAGCGATCCCACTCCGGTTCCCCCAGCCTATCATACTTCAACTATCCTAAATATTGCGTCTGTTCTTGAAAAACTCTACCGGCCTACTCCGCCGATGGATCCTGAAATACATATTTCCTGATTCCTGTAAAATCAGGGATATGTAGGTAGCTCAGGAACCATAGCTCGATCAGAATTCTTTGCAAATCATTTCTTTCGGTCAAAATTGGCCATCATATCTTTACCCGACAACTCTTTCATCCTTCTCGGGTAAAGAGGGGCAGTTGTTGATACCCAATTTTTT
>MU709592.1:65061-101572 GCA_026770625.1 Nicotiana glauca
ATATATATATATATATATATATATATATATATGAGCATACCCAAGTATTTAGTATTTTTTTCCCAATTTTTAAAGATTTTAAAAATCAATTTATTATTTGTTTTAGCAGTACAAAAATACAAAAATTATTCCCAAGGTCATCATTTTGGTGAATAACTTATTTTATTTCATATTTATACCAAAATATAATTAAGTTGATTTTTGTATATTTTTACAAATTTATTTGGTAGTTTTAAAGTTAAATTGCATGTAATTGAAAGTTTAGCCTATCTTAAGATTAACTGCATTTTATAATTGTAAAATTGGTTCCAATATTTTAAATTAATATTTATATGTTATTTACAGACTCAGTACTTTTAATTTAATTTCAAAATAATTTTTACTATTTTTTTTAAAATAAAAGAGAAAAACTGGCTATTTAAAGTATAGCCCCAATTCGTTTCAATTGTAGCCCCATTTAGATCTCAATTTTAGTCTGAAACGGACCCAATTTCAAGCTCAAAATCGGACTAGCCCAATCCTATCTAACCCAACCCAATAACCCGTTTATCCTACCCGACCCAAGGCTTTTTTAATCCAGACCGTTGATCAATCTAACCAACAGTCACGATCTCCTCTTTCCTTTTTAATTTACCTAACCCATCCCTAATCCCCCCATTTCCCTCTGGTAGCCACCTTTGGATCCTCTCATCTCTCAGACTCTCTTAACCCTTCCCCTAACCCTTGCAGCTTCTCGTCATCCTCACCCCAAAACTCTTCGGAATCCATGGCCATGGAAACCCTATACTCACCTCCTAATGCTCCTACATGCCTAATGCTCGAAGGTTCGAGGCCAGACTTCGAAGGTCTTCACTCAGACCTTCACCAATTCGAGGTTTTCGGCCATCTCCGGCCTTGCTCCAGCATATCCAAGGCTCAGGAACCTGACTCTTGACCTCTCCTGCTCAAGATCGGACATGTTTCCAAGCCTTTCTCAATTCTAGGGTTTCTCCGAAACCCTAATCCTTTAAAGGTTATTTCATCGTTATTTGTCTAGATCTATACGGTATCTATGCTCTTCTTTCCACCTAAAGTGTTTTCCCCAAAAGCTTCTTTTCAAAATCGTTTCTCTTCAATTTTAGGGTTTCTGAAAGGATTTTTCTTTCTGATATTTCTTCTTCTTTGCTTTATGTGTGTTTGTTCATACCCTGCCCGTGTGATTTCTTTATTACGCATGTATTGTCTTCTACCTTTTCTTTTCTACTATGCATGTTACTCCTATTAATGTTTGCTATGTTTTCTCTACTCTTTTACTATGTGTGTTTACCGTTAAGTTAATTGATTTTTTGTTTATTGGACTCTGTTCATGTTCTCACATGCTTCATCTACTTGTGTTCACGTTTGTATTATCTCCTTCTTCTGAACTTGTTTAGGCTCCGAGTTTTCTCAAAATATGTTCTTCATGATTCTTCATCCTTTGTCATTCAACATGCTATCATATATGTTTTGTTGAGACTCTGAAGCAAATGGCTTACTTTTTCACTTCCATGTCTGATTCAATTTTGAAACCCTAGGATTTGGGGGTTTCCTTTGATGATTTTGATTCTTTATGTTCGAGTTAAGGCTCCACTTTGGGACCCTAGACTCTCAGACTCACTATGAGTCTGCGAATTGAACTTGTATCTCTTTGCTTATGATTCTGAACTCCTCTCTCTTTTACATAACTTGACAGTCTCTTCTTGATTCACATGTTTGTGTACTTTATATATGAGAACTCTTTTTTCAAAAGGTTTTGCCAACTACTAATTGATTCTGAATCCCTTTGATGGTGTTTACTTGATTGTTCCTGATTTTCCCTAAGTGAACCTTTCTTTACCCTTTTTCTCGACCTGATTCATTCGAGTAGGCATGTAATTTTGGTTTTACTGATTGATTCCCTTTCCTTTTTTTACAAACTGTGTACTATTAGTTTGTTTCCTTAAATAGCTTCTATGTACTTACCCTTTATTATACTGGTGGGAAAATATTCTTTCAAAATTCCTTCCCTTAATTGTTTTACCCGTTTGAATTTGAATCCCTTAATTAAAGGGGGTCTTATATGATTGATTGAAAATCAGACTTTGATTATTTTCTTACCTTAGTTCTCACGACTTTCACACTATAAATACACAACCCTTTTTCAGAAGACACACTTGGAATTGCATACCCTTACACATACACCCTCGATTACAATACTCTTTCAATTCTCTACTCTCTTCTGAGATCTTTTGTATTGCTTGCTTGCAAATTTGGCTTACAAGACTCCTGCTTTCATTTATTTATTTCCCTGAAACTTGTATGTCCTAATTTTGATTCCAGAATCACCCCAATGTGTTTGTTTACAAGCTTTTACATCCATGTCTACTTTACTGTTTTGTAGAGTTCAACATTTAAAGTAGTATGCTTATGTCTTGCTATCTATTTCTCCAATGAATCCCTACTCCCTACCCCCTTTATGTGTTTGAGCTATGGTTTAAGACATGGCAATATTCAAGTTATTGTCCATTGATTAAAACCAGATCCTCTGGATCCTAGCCTCCAAATAGTGTAACAGGCTTGTGGGCATGTTAGCATCCCCAATTGCTGGGTATGCCCATAGCCTGCTCTTGTCTATTTCAGTTGCCCCATACCCCATTTCCCCTCTATTGCACTTACACCTACTCATATCCTCTAAGTTCTGTCCCCCCCTCCCGTGAGCCTTGCCTTGGGACCTTGAGTTCCCTCTGAATTGGACATTTGAGAGCTGGCCCTTCCACACTGCACTATAATCTGATTCTGCTTTGATATTTGGGGTGTAAGCATTGCCTGGAGTTCTTGAAGCTCCTTGGAAGTTTGACACATCCCAAATAAGATAAAAGCTTTGGAAATCTGATCTTTGGAAGTTGGTTTGTGTCATATTTCAGACCTGGGGTCTGAATTAAGCTCTCCGGGGTTGGAATCTTTAATATCTGATGTATTTTTTATCTTTTCTTATATATTCTGGTCTGTAATAACCTTGTAATAAACCGCTGGGGCATTAGTGAAAAAGGGAGGGTCAATCATGCATGCAAAGGGGTAGATACCATGTCCATAGGGAATTACTACTTCTGAAATTCTGCATTTCATATAGATACCATGTTCATAGGGAATTACTACATCTGAAATACTGCATCTCATATAGATACCATGGCTATAGGTTTTTCTGCACTTCACATAGATATCATGTCCGTAAGTCATCTCTAAAATTCTACATATAGATGATATGCCTATAGGACTTCCGCATTTTTGCATATGCATCTGTCACTAGGAAAACTTGTTATAGGATTTGAATAACTAATTGCATATAGATGATATGCCTATAGGACTTCCGCATTTTTGCATATGCATCTGTCACTAGGAAAACATGTTATAGGATTTGAATAACCAATTGCATATAGATGACCTGCCTATAGGATTTCTGCTTGATAATAGTGCTTAAAATCAGGGACACCTAGAAAGCATGCCTATAGGATCTATCAACCAAACCTGAATCGTCAAGTCTAAAAATCAGTAGCAATAACGTTCCTACAATCGACAATTGTTTTCTGCAATCAGTTTACTTCTTTCTGAATTAATAGACATCATGCATATAGGTTCCGTTTAACACCTAGGCAAGCTTTAGGGTAAAAACTATAACTGCAACAGTTTTTGATAATTACAACCAGCTGGCAGGCCTAATTCCGACTTCTTATCTGAAAATATGTGATAAATCAGCCTGCCTTAACGTTTAAGTTTTAATTTAGACCATAACAGTATGTGTAAGACATGCTAAACTATATGCTTTCCTTTGATTCAAGGAGGTTTATTTGAGCCGTATCTGCTTAATTACTTTCCCAATACTTGTCGTATATGTTTTGATTGTCGCCTTAGCATTTTATCCTTTGAAAACTCTCAAAAGACCCCAACTCCCTCCCCTTTACAATTAGTAGTCTCATGTGCCTCCGGGACTGATAGGATTGGGATGGGTAGTAGCATGCAATAAGTAACGATACTATTCCGCGCTTTAATACCTTAACGGGTGGGAAGGGTAGATATGGATATGATGACCAGTGCACTAATATCACGTGCGACCCCTCTTCTGAGGAGTGATTGCTGGATATTGCATTGATGTGATCCATATTAATTATAAACCTAGGATTCCCCTCCCTTTATGTGTTTTCTTACTTGTTTTCTCTATAAGTTGTTTAAATCTTTTTTTCAGAAAATTCTGCCTTATCATTTTCTCAAATAAGTTTAAACTTGTGTGCAAGCCCCTTTATTTGAGCCCTAATTGCTTATTTGTAAAGTCACAATTATAACATGGCTGGGACCATACTAGTAGATCTTGAGGGGTGCCGAACACCTTCCCCTCGAGATAATTTCTAGCCCTTACCCGAACTCTGGATTCTTCAACTCAAACCCTCTTAGTGCCCTAATGCACTTAATCATTAGGTGGCAACTCTTCAAACTTTAAAACCCAATTCCCAAAAGGGAACGAGTTGTCCTCCCAAATGTCACAAGCCCAATTTCGACTTTAGAAAAAGGGGGCTTGACACACTCTCAAACGAATTGGCAATTTGAGCGGACTATTCAGATCTTGGAGGATATGTCGGGAGCTTGTGTTAAAGATTTTGGAGGTCGATAGGATCAGTTTCTACCATTAGTAGAACCCTCTTAGTGCCCTAATGCACTTAATCATTAGGTGGCAACTCTTAAAACTTTAAAACCCAATTCCCAAAAGGGAACGAGTTGTCCTCCCAAATGTCACAAGCCCGATTTCGACTTTAGAAAAAGGGGGCTTGACACACTCTCAAACGAATTGGCAATTTGAGCGGACTATTCAGATCTTGGAGGATATGTCGGGAGCTTGTGTTAAAGATTTTGGAGGTCGATAGGATCAGTTTCTACCATTAGTAGAGTTCGCGTACAACTATAGCTACCAATATAATATCCAGATGGCTCTGTATAAGGCATTATATGGGAAGCAATGTTGTTCTCCGGTTGGGTGGTTTGATCTAGGTGAGTCTAGGTTGTGGGGTACAGATTTGGTTTGTGATGCTTTTGAGAAGGTTAAGTTTATTCAGGAGCAGCTTCGTACGGTGCAGTTAGGAAGAAGATTTATGTTGATAGGATAGTTCATGATGTGGCTTTCATGGAGGGTGAGAGGGTTATTCTTTGAGTTTCACCTATGAAAGGCATGATGAGATTTGGGAAGAAGGGAAAGATAAGACATTGGTGTGTTGGCCCATTTGAGGTGTTGGAGAGGGATGGTGACGTGGCCTAAAAACTTGCTTTGTTACCTAGCTTGTCGGTATTTCATCTAATGTTTCATGCTTACAAGCTTCGAAAGTACCATGTGGATCAGTCATATGTGTTTGATTTCAGCTTTATGCAGTTGGATGAGAGTTTGGCATATGTAGCAGAGCTAGTAGCCATTTTTGATAGGCATGATCGGAAGTTGAGGTCGAAAGAGGTTGCATTACTGAAGGTTAAGAGGAGAGGTCAACCAGTCGAGGAAGTGAATTGGGAGACGGAGCATGATATGCAAAGAAAATATCCTCACCTTGTTGGCATTCCAGGTATGATTCTAAACCTATTCAAGGATGAACATTTGTTTAAGAGGGGAAGAATGTAATGACCCTGCCGGCCATTTTGTGTATTTGAGCCTCGTTACCCCTATTTGATGCTCCCCATATGTTTTTTTGTTGTTCTGTGACTTTCTGTGGTGGTTGGTTTGGCTTATGGAAGGTCTGAGAGTGAATTGAGACACTTAGTCTCATTTTGGAAGCTTAAGTTGTAAGACTTTACCAAAGTTTGACTTTGAGTAGACGGCCTCGGATTGGTGATTTAGTTGTCCCAATAGGTTCGTATCATAATTTTGGAGTTATGAGTATGTTTGGATTTGGAGTTCCTAGATGGTTTTGGCTCTATTTGTCGAAAGTTGCCCATTTGAAAGTTGGAGAGTTTATGGGTTTGACTGGGAGCCGATTGTCATGCCCCAAAATCGAATAAACCCGACTGAGCAAGCCTGTTAGATCTCATTCTATCCAAACTAATTCATCAATAAAGAGGAGATGAACTCCATTAATCAAATTCTAAATGTATTTCATTACGACATCCATTTCCTTTTCATTAATAACTTTATTCATATTAACAAAATATTTCAAGTTTATAGATTTAATGAAAAACATATTTTGCCAAATACCAACATTTCTAGTTCCACTTCCAACATCAAGCACCACCCACAAACTATCTATGGAGCCTATAAGTACAACTGAAGGGTAATAAGAAAATGTCGGCAACAAGGCTCCGGTTATACCTTAAAAAATGGTAAGAAAGTGAACAAAAGATACATGAGGAAAAAAAGGTAAAAGACCCCAAAATATAGTAGGGCTCACCAAGTCAGTTGGAAAGAGTATACCGCTATCACTGGTCGATGCCTCCTGCTGTAGAACCACCTGTATCAATTAAAGATATAGCGCCCCAGGCAAAAGAGACGTTAGTGCCGTCGAATAGCACTAGTATGTGTATCTAAAAGTCCTCTTTCAAAATAGAATAACCATATAAGAAAAGAAACAATATAGATAACAAGTCACAATCAACAATATCCAAATGTCCTATTGAAACATAATGATTTTTTTAAAGAACAAAAATAATTGTTCTTTAAAAAAATCATTATGTTTCAATAGGACATTTGGATATTGTTGATTATATTATTTTTGTTCTTTAAAAAAATCATTATGTTTCAATAGGACATTTGGATATTGTTGATTATATTATTTTTGTTCTTTAAAAAAATCATTATGTTTCAATAGGACATTTGGATATTGTTGATTATATTATTTTTGTTCTTTAAAAAAATCATTATGTTTCAATAGGACATTTGGATATTGTTGATTATATTATTTTTGTTCTTTAAAAAAATCATTATGTTTCAATAGGACATTTGGATATTGTTGATTATATTATTTTTGTTCTTTAAAAAAATCATTATGTTTCAATAGGACATTTGGATATTGTTGATTATATTATTTTTGTTCTTTAAAAAAATCATTATGTTTCAATAGGACATTTGGATATTGTTGATTATATTATTTTTGTTCTTTAAAAAAATCATTATGTTTCAATAGGACATTTGGATATTGTTGATTATATTATTTTTGTTCTTTAAAAAAATCATTATGTTTCAATAGGACATTTGGATATTGTTGATTATATTATTTTTGTTCTTTAAAAAAATCATTATGTTTCAATAGGACATTTGGATATTGTTGATTATATTATTTTTGTTCTTTAAAAAAATCATTATGTTTCAATAGGACATTTGGATATTGTTGATTATATTATTTTTGTTCTTTAAAAAAATCATTATGTTTCAATAGGACATTTGGATATTGTTGATTATATTATTTTTGTTCTTTAAAAAAATCATTATGTTTCAATAGGACATTTGGATATTGTTGATTATATTATTTTTGTTCTTTAAAAAAATCATTATGTTTCAATAGGACATTTGGATATTGTTGATTATATTATTTTTGTTCTTTAAAAAAATCATTATGTTTCAATAGGACATTTGGATATTGTTGATTATATTATTTTTGTTCTTTAAAAAAATCATTATGTTTCAATAGGACATTTGGATATTGTTGATTATATTATTTTTGTTCTTTAAAAAAATCATTATGTTTCAATAGGACATTTGGATATTGTTGATTGTGACTTGTTATCTATATTGTTTCTTTTCTTATATGGTTATTCTATTTTGAAATATATATTGGTTGGGAGATCATTATCACTGATATTCCACCATCTTTGTTAGCACGGAGTCCGATCACGCCCGATCGGCTAGGTCATCTCCCCACGGACAATATGGTTTGACATGGTGATGCGAAAGAAAGTTTTTACAAGAGTAGTACCACAATGTTCGCAACATGGCGTCCAGTCTCCACCCGATCAGCTAGGACGCCTTCCCACATATGTCGTGTGGGTTGGCTTTTTCTTTTCCAATTCACAGGTACCAGTTTTATCCCAATTTAGGGGATAAATCACAATTTCATCAATATTTCAATTTCATCCCAAATGAGTGGAATGATGACAATTCACCCCTACACCGGCACGTGTAGTTTTAGGTGTGGGCCTTATGGCCCACCCTTCCTCGGTTTTGCTAATGGTACTCCCAAAAAAATTATTTTAATTTACACAAAAAGGTAATATAAATAAAAATGTATTTATCTCAGAGTCTTTCATATTATATATATCTTTATTAGCATTTTCAACCATTCATATTAACAATATCTTCTTGGCTCTTTGGGCCTTTCACAAGATTCTTTACTCATGGCATAATGGCCGCATATTATGTTCCACACTTTCACTTCATTTAATTTCAAGGTTCATTACCAATTACCAGCATATAGAGTATTTCAGAAAATCATATACCTCAAGTTCATTAGTAATGGAACTTAAAACACCAAGGATTATTCCCAAAGGAGGGGACATACCAACCAACAATAGAAACACATATCAAATTCATAAATAAGCAAATACACCAATTATTCTTGAATTACTCTTTTCCAATCACGATAATGTACAATTTCAACACCGGAGTATGTAAGAACTCGAGCCACATTGGATGTATTTATAAGGCAAAATATTAGTTAAAACATCACTTATGGGCATGAATTGAGTACTAAAAGCTTTTAGGCAATTCTGTTTTTGAAGTCATTTTAAAATAGTTGAGTCGAGGCTCTTTTTAGAATCCGTAACACATCTACTCATTTCCTTGGTACCACTAGTCACCATTATAACTTATATTCTTGGTACGTTGGCCACACTCTAATTCCCCAATTCACTTATTCCATTTTTAAACATCCTTATATATTATCAACAGTAAGACATACTCAATCAAGACATTAGGTACATATAGGAGCAATTAGGAGTATTAACCATATCGAGTTCCCTTACCCAATTGGTATAATAGTTTTCATTTACAATAAGACTCAAATAAATACCATCTTAATAAACAAACCATCATTTTAACATTTACCTTTCGATATAAAGCTCATTCAGAATAATCAAGTTTATAATTTTATAGGGGATAGCCTAGAATATAGAAATTAGGGATTTTGTGCCGATCATACTTAAACTTTATAGAAACATTATGGAATTCAATTTCGAGAGAGAAAGTTTAGCCAACATACCTTGTTTGAGCTTTTCTTAAGTTACTACAATGCCCCAACAGTTCTAGCAATAATAATCTATAGGAAGATAATGAAAAATCGGTTAATAATTAGAAGGATTTGCATGGTGTAATCCTCTTAGGAATTTGTCAAACACCCATCATGCAAAATCGACTGCAAGGCTATAAAATTGTAATCCCTTCCTCCCTCAACATATTTCAACAAGAAACTACCCATAAAGGCTCCTTAATCCCGCACACTACAACTTAGTGTCACATGCATGACCTATTTATAACCCCACAACATATTTGAATTCTTAACCTATTGCATGAAATCTTTAGAAGTAGGACTTACCCGGGTGGATGATAAATCTAGTGGCTAGCTTCCTTGATTCTTGAAGACTTGGGCAAGATTAGATGATTAGAATGCTAGGTTCCCTCCTTCTCTCTCTAAAATGCACCTACCACTCTCTAAACTCTCCAGAAAATTGTAATGAAGTCTCAAATGTTATTTTTCAAATAGGGTTGGGTTAAAAGATTAGAAAAATGGACCCTCCAACTCGAGTTTGCGATCGCAGAAGTGGCAGCACAAAATATGTACGGCCTACAAAATGGTCGCATAATTGATGCTCAAAACTGGAATATTTCGGGTTGGGTCTGCGGCAGGTCTGCAGTTGCAAAATACGTCGCATATTGGTCCTCAACAAAGTGACTTCCGCTTTACTTTGTGACAGGAGTGCGGTCCATTTATCGATTATATGTTCGCAAATCAGACTGTAGAATTGTATCCTTCTGCCAAAAACTTTCATCCACTCCTCATTGCAATCTTCAACTTAAAAAGTTTGAACCGCGACGAGCAGCTGGGGCCTTACACCGACTTTGATAGTATTGGGGTACGGTTGGTGTTTTGGGACTTCGGTTAGTTTCATTTGATTGACTAGAACTTGTGTGAAAAGTTTGGTCGAAATTCGCAATGTCTAAGTATCATTCGGACGCGTTCGACAAAGTTGGAACGTTTTGAAATCAAGAGATGGATTTTTGTTGTTGATCCTTTTTTTGAAATTATTCATTGTGTTTTGAGCCCTTGGATAAGTTTGGGTTATGTATAGGGGCTTGTTGGTATGATTGGATAGGGTCCCAGGGGCTCGGGCGTGTTTTAGGGTAGTTTTAGATCATTTCTGTTTGATTTGCAATTGCTGGTCTACTGGTATGATGCAGTGCTTCAAAATCGTGAACTTGAGTCTTGAGATTACAGAGAAAGAGAGTTGGAAGCCGAACTTTTACTCTTCATGTCCGCGTGGGTGGTGTCGTATTCACTGAGGGCACAAGACAGGTGCATTGCATTCGCATGTATGGGGGACGCATTCGCGAAGGTTTGGTGTCAGGAAAATGGACTGCCTTCGCATTCACTAGGCATGCATCGTGTTCATGTAGATGAAGAAAGCCTGGCCATTGCGTTCGCATCAGGTACTTCTCGTTCGCGAAGTGGAGTTGCAATTAGCAGGGTTTTTTAGCAATCACGATTCATATCATTGAGCAGACTATTAAAGATGTCATACTTTTACTTTTATCCACTTTTTCATATTTTGAGTTGTTGACCTCAGATTTTGGTGATTTTTAGATACTTTTACGCACTACTTGGAGGTAAGTATTTCTATACCTTTTTTTTTTATATCATCTTACACCATGGATTTACACCCCTAGATTAAATATTTATATGGGACTAATTAGAGTTTTGACTTAGAGATTATAAAAGTGAATTTTGGGGCGTTGATCAAGAAACTAGACTTGGATTTGAATACAAATTATTTTTAATTGACTCATGGGTGAATGGGTGATTGGAAATTTATTCAAATTTGGAATTAGAGATGGTGGGCCTAGGTTGACTTAATTGCAATTCTTATAAGAGTCAAGCTTTATGATTATGGGATGCTTCCTTTATCTTCATGTTTCTTTGTTAAGTACTTTTTGCCAAGATTTCAGCAGGTTGGAGTAGGATTTCAAAGAAAAAATGGTCTTTGGATATGGAGGCTACCCCGGGAAGAGGTAAGTCTCTTAGCTAAAATTGTTAAGAGAGAAACCTAATAGGATTGACATGATTCCTATGTTTTTAAGGTATTGGGGTGGTGTATATGCAGGGTAGCGAATGTATATACATGTCCCAAGTTTATATCATATCCGGGGTAGAATTGAGATACTTTATGCCTTATTTTTACTATGTGCTCATCTTGATTCATGATTATTTGGATTGTATGACTACGTTCGCTTACTTATTCATATTAGAGATCATGCCTAGGTTTATAATTATTTATGAACTCAAGAGAACTTTTGATAAGTTGAATTGCTTAAACTTTCTGTAGTTATATAGAAATTCCATGAGCACATATCCGCATATTTTTACTAAGTCCTTTGCATCTTTTATCTATTAATTCTTGGGAATTTTCACTCGTATTATATATTAATACTTGATTTGGACTGAGATTTTTGCACAAAAAGTAAGATCTTGCATTTTAAATAAAATTATGGCACACATGACATGGTGAACGAATATCTGATTTATAAGAGAACAATTATGCTCCTTTTTGCGCTTGGATAAGGAACCCTCCCGCTAGAGTCACGTGATTATCCGTGTTACCTTGGGCCCTATGAGCGTGGTCATACATAGATTGTGTATTGGGTATCATTGATATATAGATTGTGTATTCGGTTCAGTGACACATGGATTATGTATCGGGGTACTATGGCAAGTAATAGAGTTTGAGAAAGAATAGACATCCTTGATTCATCTAGAAGCATTCATTTTAAATGCTAACTATTGCATGTCACTTACATATGGTAGTTGGGAGCTTTGACTCCATTTATTGAAGCATTCCATCTTTAAATGTCGTATCCTACTAATGTTATGATTATCTCTTGAATTGAAAAAAACATGCTTTATACTTTTCGATTGTTTTACATCTTTAACATTTGATGTTTGTGAGATTATTCACTATTTTAGTTCTGAGCTCTATTATTTATATATGTGGTGTAAGTATATTCATGCATATAGCCTCGCCGCTACTTCTTCGAGGTTAGACTTGATACTTACTGGGTACTAGTTTTTGTGTACTCATTCTATCCTTCTCATATCTTTTTGTGTAGATCCTCAGGTGGGTACTAGAAAAGCCTCTTGTTGAACCTAGGTGTTCACTCAAATACTTAGAGAGGGTGTGTTTCACTCAATGGATTGATTTCACAGTACCCAATTCCCTGTATTTTGTTATCCACTGTCTACTTTTGTTATCTCAGGTAATTTTGATCATGCATTAAGACTTGTACTTATTCAGTAGTTGCTCGTGTACTTGTGACCTAGTCCTTGGGGTTGTACTGTTCTAATTGTGTTTGGAGCAAGTTATTAAAATATCATGTCACGACCCGGATTTTCCACCCTCAAAAGTCGTGATGGCGCCTACTCGTAGAAGCTAGACAAGCCACAATCTTACAAATCATTAACTCTTTTGTTTTTAATTACTTTTTAACCAATTAACTTAACAGTGAAATAAACAATGAAATAACAGCGGAATATGAAATTTAGCGGAAGTGTTAAATAAAATATAAAACCAAAATATCCTGAAGACCAACACATGCCTCTAACCAGAACCTGGTGTCACAACATCCACGGACTGTTTGGGATTACTAAAAATAAGTATTGAAAGAAAAGAACACAGTTTGTCTTGAGTACAAATGACAATAGAACATAAAACAGATAGAAGAGACGTCAGGCATGCGGACGCCAGCAGGGATACCTCGGAGTCTCGGACTGAAGGATAGCTCCCAATATACTATGACCAAATGCTACTCCAGGAATTGCACACAGTGCAGAGTGTAGTATCAGCACAACCGACCCCATGTGCTGGTAAGTGCCTAGCCTAACCTCGGCGAAGTAGTGACGAGGCTAGACCAGACTATCACATAAACCTGTGCAGTTATATATATACATCGAAACAAAGATACAGAGATAACCAATCAATATGATAGGGGCAGCATATTGTGGGAAAGATAACAATTCCGAGTAAAACTCATCAAGTAACGAAGGAAGCAACAGAACTCAGACATCAATAAAGAATCAGAAATCAGTAAGTGTATGGCATCACCCCTCGTGCTTTTACTCTTGTCCTCACCAAACAGTGATATAATAAAAATGTGAATGGCATCACCCTTCGTGGTTTTAATCTCTTTCCTCACCAAAGCAATTATATGATAAAATGTGCACGGCATCACCCTTCGTGCTTTTACTCTCTTTCCTCACATATAATCAATAGAATCGGCACGGAATAGTACATCGTGCGGCACAGCATCACCCTTCGTGCTTTACACTTTTTCCTCATAATATCAACTTTGCACGGTATCACCCTTCGTGCTTTAACACTCATCCTCAACCAAACAACAATCACAAACAAGGGCAAGGAAAATAAACAAGAACATATAGGAATCCCAGCAAGGGAACAACAATTAAACAATTAAATCCCGGCAAGGGAATAATAATTAAATAATTAAATGGCGGTAAGGGAACATTTCAATAACTCTTTCTCTATCTTTCACTTATACTTCATAACTCGCTTTACCACTTGAGCCAATGCTCCAAAGGGTTCAATTATCTCATATACTTTCACAATGCATAGTATAACTCGAGCCAATGCCCCAAGATGTTCAAAGGTATCAATTCCTTCCACAAACTTTTCACAACAACTGGAAATCATCACCAAAGCATGAAGAATACAATGAAATCAAGATATTCATAATATAAAGACTCACGGTCATGCTAGACACCAACGTATAGATACTCGTCACCATGCCTATATGCCGTACACGACTAATACCACATAGCAAATAGGACTCAACTTCTAATCCCTCAAGCTAAGGTTAGACCAAACACTTACCTCGATGCCTTGAACACAATTCAAGCCTCAATTATAGCTTTACCCCTTGATTCCACCACCAATTTGCTCGTATCTAATCACAAATTACTTGATTACATCAATAAATTCTAAATGAATCAACCCCAATGCATGAAAATGAGTTTTCCAAAATTTTACCCAAAAAGTCAAAAATCGCCCTCGGGCCCACATGGTCAAAACTCGAGGTTCAAACCAAAACCCGATTACCCATTCCCCCATGACTCAAATATATAATTTGTTTTGAAATCGGACCTCAAATTGAGGTCCAAATCCCCAATTTTTGAAAAATCTAGGTTCTACCCAAAACACCCAATTTCCCCCATAAAAATCTTTGATTTTAGGTTGAAATCATGTTAAAAGATGTTAATGATTAAAGGAAATGAGTAAAAAAATAATTTACAATCGATTTGGAAGAAGACTTGTTCTTAGAAAATCACCCAAAGGAGTTTGTGTTTGAAAAAGATGTGAAAAATGACTTAAAATCGGCTAAGTATAGAAAAATGCAGGTCTTAGATATGGGAAATGCGAACACGGGTTCGCAATTGCAAACCACAACCTACTGATGTGGGAATTGCGAAATAATGTTCGCATTTGCGAACACTTTAAAAAATCCAGGGCTTCGCATTTGCGATCAATAATGTCTCATTTGCGACTGGCCCATATTCGCATTTGTGAACCACTTGGTCGCATTTGCAATTAGGCTGCACAATCCCCCTTCTCGCATTTGCGATGAGGGCTCACATTTACGAGCTCGCAAATGCGAAGACTGCAGATCAGGAATACCAAATTTTTTTCAAAGTTCAAAAAATGCACCCGTGGCATATCCAAAACTCACCCGAGCCCTTGGGGCTCTAAACCAAATATACACACAACCTCAAAGATATCCTACGGACTTATTCCTGCGATCAAATCGCCAAAATAGCATCATAAACATCGAATTAAACCTCAAAATCTATGAATTCTTTCAAACTTCTTAAAACATCAAAATTTCCAATTTAGGTCTGAATCACGTCAAACGATATCCGTTTTTCACCAAATTTCACATAAACGACTTAAACCATATATAAAACCTGTACCGGGCGCCGGAACCAAAATACGGGCCTTATACCATCAGGTTCTAATCACATTTCATTTTAAAACCTTATAAACAATTTCAGAAAATAATTTATTTCAAAAATTCATTTCTCGGGCTTGGGACCTCAGAATTCGATTGCCGAGATAGGCCCAAGTCCCATATTATCCTACAGACCCTCCGAGATTGTCAAATCACGGGTCCGGGTCCGTTTACCCAAAACATTGACCAAAGTCAAATTAATTCATTTTATAGTTAAAACTTATCATTTTTCACACAGTTTCTCATTTAAGCTTTCCGGCTATGCGCCCGGACTATGCACACAAATCAAGGTGACTCTAAATGAGGTTTTCAAGGCCTCGGAGTTATAGAATTTAATTTAAAATGGGTCATCACATTCTCCACCTCTAAAACAACCGTTCGTCCTCGAACAGACAAAAGAAAGAAGTACCTGAGTCGGGGAAAAGATGAGGATAACGGCTCCGCATATGAGACTCAGAATCTCAGGTCGATGCCTAAGGAGGGTGACCTCTCCACTGAACACGAATAGAAGGAAAACTCTTCGACCTCAATTGATGAACCTGCCGGTCTAGAATAGCTACCGAGAGCATCCTCATAAGACAAGTCCTTGTCCAACTGGACAGTTCTAAAATCTAACACGTGGGATGGATCGCTATGATACCTCCGAAGCATGGACATATGAAACATTGGATGCACGACTGATAAGCTCGGCGTCAATGCAAGTCTATAAGCCACCTCTCCCACTCGATCAAGAATCTCGAATGGACCGATGAATCTAGGGCTAAGCTTTCCCTTCTTCCGAAATCTCATCACGCCTTTCATAGGCGACACTCAGAGCAATACCCGCTCACCTACCATAAAAGCCACATCTCGAACCTTGCAATCCTTATAACTCCTTTGCCTGGACTGAGCTGAACGAAGCCTATCCTGAATGATCCTGACCTTGTCCAAGGCCTCCTGAACCAGATCCGTACCCAACAACCAAGGCTCTCCCAGCTCAAACCATCCAACCGGAGACCGACACCGCCTACCATATAAAGCCTCATAAGGAGCCATCTGGATGGTCGACTGGTAGTTGTTGTTGTAGCCAAACTCCGCTAAAGTCAAGAACTCATCCCACAAACCTCCAAAGTCAATGACGCAACCTCGGCGCATATCCTCCAAAATCTGAATAGTCCGCTCCGACTGCCCGTTCGTCTGGGGATGAAATGCTATGTTCAACTAAACCCGTGTGCCCAACTCTTGCTGAATTGCTCTCCAAAAATGCAAGGTAAACTACGTACCCTGGTCTGAAATGATAGATACGGGCACACCATGAAGGCGAATAATTTCCCGAATGTAAATCAGCTAACCTCTCAGAAGACTATGAGACTGCCATAGGAATGAAATGCGCTGACTTGGTCAGCCTATCCACAATGACCCATACTGCGTCAAACTTCTTCCGAGTTAGCGAAAGTCCAGTAACAAAGTCCATAGTGATCCGCTCCCACTTCCACTTGGGAAGCTCAATCCTCTGAAATAAACCACCAGGCCTCTGATGCTCATACTTAACCTGCTAACAATTCAAAAAATGAGCCATATATGCTACGATATCCTTCTTCATTCTACGCCACCAATAGTGCTGCTGCAAATCATGATACATCTTTGCGGTGCCCGGATGAATAGAGTACCGGGAGCTATGGGCCTCCTCCAAAATCAACTTTCGGAGCCCATCCACATTAGGCACACATACTCGACCCTGTAATCTCAAAACTCCATCATCATCTAAGGTAACCTGCCTGGCATTTTCGTGTTGCACCGTGTCTCTAAGGACACACAAATGGGGATCATCATACTGCCGATCACGGATATGCTTCAATAATGAAGATCGAGCGACCGTGCAAGCTAACACACGACTGGGCTCAGAAATATCCAGTCTCACAAATTGATTGGCTAAAGCCTGAACATCCAAAGCAAGCGGCCTCTCACCGACCGAAATATAAGCAAGACTGCTCATACTGGCTAACTTCCTACTCAAAGCATCAGCCACCATATTGTCCTTTCACGGATGATATAAAATGGTGATATCATAATCCTTCAACAACTCCAACTGCCTCATCTGCCTCAAATTCAACTCCTTTTTCTTGAAAAATACTGAAGACTCTTGTGATCCGTGAACACCTCACATGCCATGCCATACAGATAATGCCTCCAAATCTTCAATGCGTGAACTATGGTTGCCAACTCCAAATCATGAACCGGATAGTTCTTGTCATGAATCTTTAACTGCCTCAAAGCATAGGCAATGACTTTGCCATCCTGTATCAACACTGCTCCAAGCCCAACACGGTTAACATTTCCATTTTTATTAAGTTTATAACCTTAGTGCCATATGCCACAACCCATAATATCACTGTGTTCCAACACGAAGTCCAATCACGGTCCGATCGGCTTGGCCATCTCCCTTGAGATGTCAACCAAATCCACAAAAAAGAAAAAAAAATTGTAAGTGCCTAATCATCCTCGGGAGCTTCATCTTCATCTTCTCCGCTTTCAAAACCGCTGCGCTCATCACAATCAAAGATCAAAGCTTCGGCTTCGTCCTCTAGCACTTTTGCATTCTCGATATCGGCAGTAAGGCCAAAACTACGAGCACGAATCTCTTTGAGAGTCTCACTCCGAGACTGACACATGGCATGCTCGGCAATGCAGAATGATTGAACCTGAGTAACATCAAAAATTTCCTTTACTCGAGCGTTAGCGGCTTCAGCATCGGCTTGGTAGACGACTACGGCCATCTCCGCATCGGCCTTTAATCTTTCTGCTTCAGATGTGGCCTTTGCAATTTCAGCGGCCAACTAAGTCTCAAGATCGTCAATTTTCTTGGCTCGGGCCAAGCTCTCCTCCTTTATGCTATGGAGTTGACGCTCAGTCGAAGATAGATGGACTAGAGCAGTATCTTTCACCAAGGCAAAACGGTCCATGTTTTGCTTCCACCCCGAAGTCTCTGCCACTTTCATCTTAGCCTCTTCGAGAAGGTGCTTGATCTTCTCGGCATTGTGTTGAACCTGTTGGATCAAAGTATTAGTCCCCATCTCCGAATCGACACACCAAACTTCTAAGAAAATTATTTATTACCTTCTTAATCAAGTAAATCTCCTCTTTGTAAGCTTTGACCAGTTCGGCTCGGAGGTCCTTGATCCTCTTCTTTTTGCCCACTGAAGAGTTTGAGGGAATCTCTCTCCTCTGTGAGCCTTTTGAGATCTACCTCACACCGGTTCAACTCGGCACGAGATATGGAAAATACTTCCCTATAAAGCTTCACGGCCTATGGAGAAAGGAAGGAAATCAGGAAAAAGGAAATAGAGGCAAACGTAAAACAAATAACGGGGGCTAAAGTCTACCTGGTTCAGGAGTCGTTGAGCCTCATAAAAAATGATCGATGCATCCAGATCAGAAACATCATCGACCCTTATGATGCATCCATGGAATAAGTCATCCCCTTCATGGACCGTTCCCACATTGGGTATCTCCACAGCCTGGGCCACCTGAATTTGCAGCACAGAAAATGAGGGGAGGGGAGGCTAATCGTCGATGTTGATTGCCCCCAAGAAAGACACTTGGGCGCTCTCTTTTTAGGCTTTGGAGTATTGGAAGGAGAGACCCTCTTCCTCTTCTTATCCTTAGCCGGTTTTAGGGCCTCCTCTTCCCTAGGTGGGGGCGGCCTCATGATAGCATTATCCCTTAGACTTGTATGAAAGGAAAATCAAGTAAAATAAAAAAGAAACATTTATGAGAAGGGAATCAAACACAGATAGAGAATATTACCATGATTTTTGCCCTCCCATCCGCCCCTTGCCAAATCATGCCACGAGCGCTCAGCATACGAAGAGGTCTAGGCCAGTTTTCGAACCCAGCCTTCAAGGTTGAAGATTGCACCGGGCACACAATAAATTGTTGCATCATAGGAAATGATGTCAATACGGAAAGGTAGAAGAAAGAAAACGATAAATAGAATCCATAAGTGGGTTTGTACTTACGCTTCATGTTCCACTCTTCAGGGACAGGCATCTTCTCGGCCGAAATTATGTCAAAAATCCTCACTCGGACAAACCGACCCATCCATACTTGATCCTTGTCCTCATCTATGCTCGATAACAGCACCTTGGTGGCACAACGTTGAATCCCTATTAGTCTGCCTCAATAAAGACGGGGTTTGTACATTCTAATGGATGATCGAGTAAAAGCATCCCCTCGACTTTGCTCACGAAGAATTAGAGAAAAATAATAATGTGCCATAAGGAATGACAAATATGATCCAGGGTTATTTGGTATTGGTGGCAAAAATTGAGGATAACGGGGTAAACGGGACCCAACATAAAAGGGAAAGTGTAAACACTCAAGAACCCTTTTACGTGGGTGGTGATGTCCTCTTCAAAGGTCGGAATCACCAACTCTTTGCCTTCCCAATGGCAATCGTTTTTCACCTACTTTAGGTCACTCTCAATTATTGAGCATATATATATTGATATCGGCTCACATTGCCTAGGGACCAATGAGGTCTTCTCGATCTTGAAATCGAAAGTGAAATCGTCGCCCCGGGAATGCACTCCTCGATGCGCGGCTCCGCCGGTGTTTTATCATCGGCCGACCGCGATGAAGAAGTTTTCTCCTTTTGAGGAACGATTTTCGATGTTTTTGACATTTTGGTATAGATTCAAAAAAAAGACGAGATTTATAGTTTTGAAGGAGGATTGGTAACGAGGACTAGAAATTGTACAAAAGCGGAGAGGCTAAATAAGATGTGAAGAGCTTTGGAGACTTGTAGAAAAACTAGAAAAATTCAGAAGGATTCTTATGATTAGTGCAAGAAAATTTCAAAGTAAAGATTAAAGAAGTAAGAAAAAGACCTATTTAAGGATTTACGGCGACGGTTCAAGGGCACTAGTGGAAAACCATCAACTGACGCTAATTAATGATCTTGGGAAATGTACCGATGCGATACTTCTGTCGTTTCTGTCACTTACATCATAAGAATGATGTCATAATTGGTCGAATTATAAAATTGAATACTCGATTTGTTTCTTCTCATTACACTCCAAGAAACTAGGAGGCTATCTATATAAGGTTAAAATTGGGCTTGCCTGATTTTACTATTTAATAGAGACCTGGGGGATCATTTCAAGGGGCAGCCTCATAATGGATCGGGCTATAGCACAAAGATGAGGTGTCAAGTTCAAGAATCGAGGTGTTCATTGAGACCGAGGCCAGCAGTAATCGAGACTAAGTGTGACTGACTTCGAGTGAAGTGCAATAACAAAAAGGCGATATATCCGTAACCGGTCGGGGTAGAAGTCCCGAAACAGATCAAATCAAGGGCGGTTATTCATACCAATCATGGGATTTACTTCCATAATAGAATTATACCATAAGTAGGATTCCTCTAGTATATAAAGAGGAGTTCCCATCATTTATAGTCACACTACATTCATACAGATCAAAGCAATATAATATTTCTCTCTTTCTTTGGTTCATCAGCTTGTTGTTCTTTAATTGTTCTTACTTTACTTAGATCGAGGGTTCATCAACTCGAGGGCACCATCCAGACAATGGTTTATTTTACATGCTTGTTAATTCCCATCTCTTATCTTTAAGTTAATCAATTGGTATTAGGTGAAATCACGTATCTTTAAAACCATATTATAGGTTTAATTTTTATCCAATTTTTAGGGTAATGTCATGCCCCAACCTCGGGAGGCGCGACCGACGCTCGATCGGGTGAACCCAACTAAGCAATCCTTAACACACACTTCTTACCCCAATCTTTATTGATAAGATAATGCATGTTTCCCTTTTTATTTAGATAAGGAAAGGTAGTATATTCAACAATGATACTTCATTCCACATTACAAGCTTAATTCATAGTTCAAGTTAGTTTCTCGAATTCCCATAAGGTTACAATTTATAGAAAGCAGGAGTTTATAATTACAACATAGTTTATGAGCCCCCACAACACCCATAGATGACCCACACACTTGTCTACGGAGCCTCTAAGGATACAAAAGATGAGCACAACAATGCCGGTAACAAGGCCCCGACTATACCTTAAAATAGAAATCCACAACAGCAGAACATATACAATACAACCCATTGAAGGAGGAAGGGGCTCACCAAGACTTTGAGAAGAAGGTAACCCTGCTACGCGCGGTCGGCACTATCCGCAATGGAGCCACCTACATTCATTTAAAAATGTAGCGCCCCTGGCAAAAGGGATGTTAGTACCATGGAATAGTACTAGTATGTATAACTAAACATCATTTTACTAGAAAGAACTATTAAGCAAGAACAAAGAAATCACAAGAGTAAATCAAAGGTCTGAACCGGACACCACATCATCACATATATAAGCCATATAATTTTGCATAAAATTTCCATAATTCAATTTGGGGCGTTTCTTTCATATACTCATCATTGTTCTCAATACCACCGCTATCTTGAGCATAGTCCGATCCCGACCCGATCGGCTAGGTCGCCTTATTTGAGACATAAACTTCAATCACCATTTTATTTTCCTTTTCCATATTTCAATATTTGCACATTACCACCATGTGTGCGGTATGGTGTCCGATCACGGCCCGGTCGGCTAGGCCGCCTTACTTAGGCGTTGTCCCTTTCTCATTATTCATCTCATTTGAATCTTCATTTCATATATATCATATCCATTCATTGGCACTTAGGGCCACAATTATCATATCTTTTCTATTTTCAATGTCTATCTAGCAATTTTTTATCATAGGCACATACATAAGCAATTCAAGTGGCAAACACAAGTGGAATTTCACGTAGTCAGCATGACAAATCTTAGTTTTAATCTTGGCTTATATCCCAGGCATGTCAACACATGATTTGTATTCTTCACACACACTTTAAATATCAAGGATAGTTTATTACGCACGTTAGGGCACATTCTTCATGTTGATACATATATAATTGCAAACCAATTCATATGAAATGTCAATCGGTACATCAACAAATTCTAGACTTACCTCATTTACGTAAACGCTAACGGAGCTCAATTTCTAATAAAAAGGGGTTTTAGCCATACATACCTCAATTTAGCTTTCTTTAATCCTTACAAAATTCCAGAACTCTTAGCACTTCGATCTATTATGTAAGAATTACAAATTGAACTGAGAATTAGAGACGAGATTGAAATTCTAGCTTGGTTCGAGCATATCATCAAACACTAAAAGTGAATTGTGATCTTAGGCCTTTTTTTGTGAGGAATTTCTATCATTTTACACTCATAATTGCCTTCTTTTTAGTTTTCTACCTTCCAATACCCTATGGTGTGATATGCATGCAAAGAATTTCATTCTTATACCCATGAATTGCTTCTCTATTGACCCCATGTAGCTAAGTGTAGAAATAAGAGCTGAGGTGATGAATGTTACCTCTTGCGAATGGAATTTTAGGTGTATTCACTTGATTTTTCTTCAATGATTTAGCAAGGTTCAAGGAGTAATTGATGTGAGATACTTTCCCTCTCTAAGACCCTCTCTCTCTCTCTCTAAAAGCATCAGATAATATGCTCAAAATGAACTATAACACCGAATATATCGATAGGGGGTCGGGTTTAAAAATTATAAAATTGGAGCCTCGAGTCAGGTATGCGATTGCATTTGCGATCACAAAGTGGAAATGCGGTCCTCAGAATGGACCGCAAAAGTGCCCCAAAAATCTGATCCTTTTGTTTGGGTTTGCGATAGAAATACGGTCCGCATACCCGTTCTGCAGTCGCATAATGCAACGCAGAACTGTCCTTTACAAAATTCCAAGATGATTATGCGATGACTATGCGGTCCACATATCAGATATGCGATCGCATAATGGACCGCATTTTGACCTCAAATTTGACTAACACACTAACTCACTTTGCGATAGAAATGCGGTCCGAATTCTTGATTTACGACCGCATTCTAGACTGTATGATAGAATTTTTTTAGAAAACTTTGATTCTTGATTTTTAAATTCTTAGATCAGTATAAAGGGTCCGTACCGTGGCTCGCAAGCTCGTCGTGAAGAATTTTACACCTTCCTAACACATATCCGTAACTTGGCACTATGAGCTTCTAAGTTTTTGAGTACAAGTTTTCACGGGGCCTTACAGGTAAACACCCAATGCGGATGTGTATTCTACATCGGGTTGTCTTTGTTGACTCAGCGTTGTTATTGCTAAAAAGTGTGTCATTCAATTAGAGTTGATCTTGTTTGTGTTCTGATATGTTCCATGTGTTACTCTTCTACGCTACGAGGGGTTGTGACTTATTGTTTATATGCATTCGCGATGTAGTTCCATTTGGGCCTTGTAGAGGAATTCGAGCGAAGTGGTTATCAGAGTGTTGCATGGTTGATTGCACCTTGGTTATTTTCTTTCGGGCTGTGGTATATTGTGTCACTCGCTTCTCAATGATTATGGTTATGCACTTCGTGTACGTGATGTTGAATTGCGTGTGGTTGTTGATTTTGAGCATTGTGGCTTAAGGTATTTCATATGGACCGGTGTATGGACACGCATTGTAGCGGGACTATGTTGGGATATGATCCTTTGTGTTAGGTTTGTTTGTCTTGGTCCTACTATGTGTGCTGGGTTCATAGCATTGTGTTTTGGAGGTACTTGTTGAGCTTGTAGGACAATTCTCTCACCTAAGTTATTTTCCATGATTGAGTACATTTGAATTGTTGCCAATTGGTGCACGAATTGCACAATTTATGGATTAGGTTATATTGGTGTGTCACATTAATAGAATGGTTGAGTTTGATGAGATGAGGTCATTGGACCTAGAATGGGTACTACCAGATTTGATTACAATATGTATGGAGGAATAATATTGGAAGTCGACTTAGGATTTGGCTTTGGTTCTTGTCGGACGAGAAAGAGCTCCATGACTTTTTGGTCTGATGAGTGATTATGAATTTTAGTGTGTTTCTTTAATCATCAGCAGTGTACAAAGTTTTTGAACGAGGTTTTATTTGATATAAGGTTTATTATCAGTATTGGGTTTGTTTTGAGCAGCTACTATGGTCGGGAATTATTGCTACGCGTATGCGAGTTATGTGGTATATCATGTGATTATATCTTGGGTTATGGATATTGCTTGATACAGCTTTTTCATACTTATACAGTATGTAGATGTGAGATTCGGTCTTTGTAAGGAATTTTGGATGTATGAAATTGGGTTCTAAGGCTTGTGGGCTTAGGTTAAAGTAAAGATCTTCAGTTATGTTATGTTTTCAGGCTTACATGGATTGGGATAATATGGGATCACCCCCGGGTATGTGTATGGTAAGGTTACACGATGATTTGATGGCTTTGGAACGACTCTAGGCACGTTCGAGGACGAATGTATGTTTAAGTGGGGAAGAATGTAATGACCCGACCTGTCATTTTGAGCATTTGGATTCCGTTTAGCACTTTGAAGTCTTAAGTAGCTTCATATGATGTATTATGACTTGTGTGTATCGTCAGTTTCAATTTTTGGGCGATTCAGAATTAGTTTGGAAAAATGAATTTCATGTTTGAAGCTTTAATTTGAAGAGTTGACCAAGTTTAACTTTTGAGTACTTGACCTCGGCTCGGAGTTTTTATGGTTGCAGCACGTTTAGATTGTGATTTTGGACTTGGGCGTAAGCCCAGATTTGCGTTTAGATTTTTCTAGAAGGTTTCGGCGCTAATTGGCGAAACTTGGCAATTTGAAGGTTTGGAATGTTCATAAGTTTGACCAGGAGTTGACTTTGATAATATCAGGTTGGATTGTGGTTCCAGGAATTGAAATAGCTTCGTTATGTCATTTGGGACTTGTGTGCAAAATTTGAGTCCATATCCAATAGATTTGATATGGTTCGGCACGCGTTTTAGAAGTTGAAAGTTTAAAAGTTCCTTAAGCTTGATTTGAGGTGATATTCGTCATTTCTATGTTGTTATGAGTGATTTAAGGCCTCGAGTAGGTCCATGTTATGTTATGGGACTTGTTGGTATATTCGAAAGGGGTCCGAGGGGCTCGGGTGAGTTTCTAATATGTTTTGACCATTTTCCCTCCATGTGTGGTTGCTGGTAGCTAGTTGTACTGATGTTGTGTACCTGCGGTTGGTTTTACACATGTGCATTAGTTGCAGAAGTGAGGTCATTGCACACCTGCAAAGATGTCATGCCCGACCTCGGGGAGCGCGACTGGCACTCAACCAAGATAACCTGGCCAAGCGAGCCTGCTAGATGCTTTCTACCCTAACTTACCCATGAATAAAGTGAATGTGCATTTTCATTAATTAGATAATAAGAAAATCATGTGAACAACACAAGTTCATTACCATTAGTTACTTCATTTATAAGTCTCAAAATACATTACACATGCATACTTTGAAGTGGAACATGTGAACCAAATAAAACATTACTAGTTTGACTTTCCCAACACCAATATACAACCCACACTATGTCTACGGAGCCTCTAACGGATACAAAAGAGTACTATGATAGTTCTAAAAATAAGGCCCCGGCTGTACCTCAAAACATAATACACAAGGAACAAAAGAACCATACACGACCCTGAAACGAAGTAGGGCTCACCAAGTCAGCTAGGAAAAGGGTGTACTGCTATCACTAATCAATGTCGCCTATTGTAGAACCACCTGCATCGATTAAAGACTCAGCGCCCCCGGCAAAAGGGACGTTAGTACATATGGATTAGTACTACTATGTATGACTAAACACCATTTCAATAGGACGAGTAACAATACAAGGAGAAATAATCATAGGATCAAAATGAAAGCTTCAAATAATACCAATGCATCAAGTTAGAAGCAAGATAAGCTTTTAAGTAGATTTTAATATTTTAGGTTGGGAGATCTTTAGTACCGATATACCACCATGATTTTAGCATGGATTCCGATCTCGGCCTAATCGTCTGGGCCATCTCACCCAAAGACATCCAATCACAATCAAAATCACCACCATGTGCACGACATGGCATCCGATCTCGACCAAATCAGCTTGGTCCTCTCACGATTATCCTGTGTGGATCGACATCACATTCCGCTAGCAATCCTCTCATCCCTATTAAGGGAAAAAAATCTCAACATATCAATCTCATCCAATTTAAGAGGAATATTGTGAATTCATCAGTTCGAGGATTTACCCCTCAATCACTCCTACACCCGCACGTGTAGTTTCGGGGTTATGTTATTTTAACATACCCATCCTCAGTGACTAACTATACTCCCAAAATATTTATTATATAAAGGATTTTCAGCTCATTTCATAATGGTCAACACGCCTTTTAATTTTATTGACACTAGTGGCCGAAACTTTAAAATCATTCTTGGTACGTTGACGGTATTTCATATTTCATACACACAGTCCTTTCACTTTCAGACATCCTCATATATTATCAACAACAAGGCATTTCTAATCAAGACTTCAAGTACACATGTGAGCAATTAAGAGTCTTAAGCACATTGAGTTTTCTACCACAATTTGGCGTAATAACTTGCATTTGAAACACAACTTGATGTCACAACATTTAAATAAACAACACATACTTTGAACACATTCTCAAAAGATAACATAATACAATAAGAGCATTCGGAACACATTTTGATCATATATCTATCGACGCAAAGCTTATTCAGAATAGTCAAATTTATAATGAATATCTCAAAACATGAGAAATATGAACTTGGTCCATCATACTTGAGACTTACAAGAACGTCGTGGGATTCAATTCTAAGAGAGAAAATTAGCCAACATACCTCACTTAAGTTTTCCTTAAATTACTACAATGTTCTAAAAATCCTAGAAACTTCAATCTATTTAGAGACATAACAAAATTGAACCATAATTAGGAAGATATTCATGGGCTCAGCTCATTAAGCATTTTATCAAACACTAGGTGTGCATTATGATTTCAAGGTTCTTCTTTGGTGGATTCCTTCATCCCACAACCCAATATTTACCCATTCGAGCACAACAACCTTCCCACAAACCTAGTTGGTACATGCATGAAGAAACCTAGTAGAAGGTGTTGCAGCTTCTCTTGCTCTCTCTAGTGCCTCCCCTTTCTATTAAAATATCAGATTTACCCTTCATAAATGGTCCCTCCAGTCTATTTATTAAAATAGGGTCGAGATATAAAAATAGGAAAAATGGACCCTCCGAACTCAACTCTACGATCGCAGAGTGGACCGCGAAATAGGTATGCGGTCTGCATAAGGGACCACAAAATCACCCTCCAAAACTGAGTTGCTCGGGTCAGGCCAGTAGCAGGTTTGCAGTCCATAGACCAGTTATGCAGTCACATAACACACTGCGAAAGTCCCCCTGCGAAATTCTTCATGCTCAATCTGGAATGAATTCTGCGGCCCACGAAATGATTATGCGGCTGCATACTTGACCATAAAATGATCTTCAAAATTTGGCTCAAGTGTGTGTGTCAACTGCGAGTGCTAAGTGCGAGTGCCGAGTGATTGGGAGATACTGAGCGATTGAGAGTGTTAAGTGATTTTGAGGTGCTGAGTGATTGAGCATGCTAAGTGAGGTTGAATACTCTAAGATCCTGAGCACATGAGTTCATCGCTGTGGTGCATTATATTTGACATTCATACTTGGAATATAGGCATAGAGATGCATTTCCTCATGCTATACGGTGTTGTGACATTTATGACTCCCCATACACATTGACTTGTAGGCATAGAGATGCACTTTCCTCAAGTTATATGATAATGGAGCATCTTATCTGTTGTTGAAAGGTTTTGGGAAAAATCACAGTTTTTTTACATACTCACATTTTGGTAACTTGATGAAAGATTTGGGTTTTACTGTTATACCTGAAAGGCATGCCTATTTTCTGTGACTATGAACAAGATGTGTTTCATATCTTTGAGTATTACTTGTACTGTTTTCATTATATTGTTACGAGTTGTTCTTACCTGTTGGTGTTGGACTCTAACCATTGTCCAAGCTCGTCACTACTTTCAACCTAAGGTTAGATTTGTTATTCATTGAGTGCCTTGGGTCGGTTGTACTAATACTACACTTATTCACCTTGCGTGCAAATTTTGGAGCTGATGTTGTTGTGTATAGCAGGAGCTGGCATTAATGATGTACCTGTGTTCCGGTCGTAGCTGCTTCTTGTTCATGGTAGCTTTATATTTATAAAATTCTGTTTATGTACATTTAAAAAATATGATGTATTTATTTTATACTAGTTTTTTAAACTTTAAATCTTAGAAGCTCATGATTTGTACTACCAATCCTTGAGATTTTTATATAAAACTACAGTTATTTGATCATTTATTTTCTTAGTAGATCTCCTTGAGTTGAATTATTGTTAATTGGCTTACTAGCGGGTTGGTTTAGGTGCCATCATGACTAGTTGGATTTTTGGTTTGTGACATGTATTAATGGGGAACACTTGGATGTTAATTTCAAAGCAATAAATTAAAGAAAATACAGTGAACTATCTCCCCTTAGCGCTGCCATAGCACAGGATGGAAACAGAAATTTTACCAAACCAGTGAGATAAATCCTTATAGCACAGCTTTAGCACTAGTGGAAAAATATTATACTTGGACCTATTAATACCTGAGTGGGAGAGAGAAAAATAGAAGGATTTCAAGAATAGTGCATTTTTCTCCATCACCCATCCGATCAAGGCTTCTAATACACACTTAAGCTGAACTTTTAAGTGTATTTTTATGATGATTTCACTTCTCAATCACTAGTTACAACATTGTTTTGTATTGGATTTATTCAAAATCTCAAGAACAACCCAAAAGTTGTCTATCAAAATTTGGTCTACAAGAGGTAATCTTTCACCCTTAAACCTACATGCAAGGATTGTTAGTGAATATATGAGCAAGAAATAAGTACTAGCGCATATGGGATGGTGATTGGAAGACATAAGTGCTTAACCTAGATTATTGGGTGTTGTAGAGATTTTTTAATGAGTTAATTAGTAAAATTTGGTGGATGTGAGTTCACTGATGATTATAATGATGCTAAAGAAAGCAGCTAGTAGACAAAGGATGTTGTAGTATTTCTTATTAGTGGGAAGGATGGATTGTTAGATGAATAAACACCATTACTAGAGGTAGTTGAATGTTATTCACTCTAGGTGTTTGATAAAATTCCAAAATAACCTAAAAACCTAGAAATTTTTACTAATATTGGTCCAATTGAACTATGTTAATGTAGATTGAAGTTGTAAAAGTAGTGAAAGGTTTTAATATCACTAAAGAGCTCCATCGAGGTATGTTGGCTTAACTCTTTCTATAGAATCGGATTCTGTGATTCCCATACGAATCCGAAGCATAGTTTTCCTAGTTCCTATTTCCATTATTTCATATTGCTTTTGATGGTTGAAATCCAAATATTCATATTCATGACTCGTAGAACCTATGAACCTAGAGCTCTGATACCAACTTGTCACTGTCCATATTCTACCATAAGGGTCATGATGGCACTTAATCTCCAAGACTAGGTAAGCCAATAATTTAACAATGTTAAAACTCCCAAAACATTGTAAGACTCGTAAAATTCTATCAAAAACCCGGGGTTCCATTGAAGAGAATTTTTGGAACTGCAGGGTATTTTTGTGCGGCCAATTTTGCGATCACAGAACTGATCTGCAGACCACAAATCAATCACGGAGTGAAGCAGAAAATTGAGCATATTTTTAGGACCAATATGTGTTCCATTATGTGGCCGCATAATTATTTCGCAAGTTGCACAATCCATCGCAAATCCAACATTGAAAACTTTTGGAGGGATGTTCTATGGTGCATTAAGCGACCACAGAATTGGTTTGTGGACCGCAAATTGGTTGCAGAGTGAAGCAAAAAATGCCCAGTTCTGGAGGGACATTATGCGACCCATTTTACGAACCGCAGATCTGCATCGGGGATTTATTTTTTTTGGTTTTATAAACCCGACCCCATTCTTATAAAATAGTCCTAAGGGTCATTTTAGAAGGTTCAAGCTTATATTTTAGAGAGGGGAGAAGGTGGTCTAGAGTGAGAAGAGGAATTATAAGTCATTGTTCATCAATTGCTCAAACCTTGAAGATTTATCTAGTATAACTCACAAGGTCTTCAACCAAAAGTAAGATTCTACTCCCTAGCCATCAATTTCGAGATTTAACTGAAAATAGTAAGCCAAACAATGCCAGGGTGTGAGAGTGGTTCATTGTAAATGCATGTACTATATAGGGTTATGGGAAGATTGTTGAGCTCATTTGGGTAGATTTTGGATAATGAAATAGCGGAATCCACCTAGGAGGACCTTGAGATCACAATGGCCACCTAGTATTTGATAAAATGCTCAAATGAGCTAGAATCATGAACTCCTTCCTAATTTATGATCAATTTTGCTATATCTCTAAATAGATCAAAGTTGCTAGGATTCCAGAACGGTGTAGTGAATTAAGGAAAGCTCAAAATGAGGTATGTTGGCTAAACTCTTCTTTTAGAATTGAACCCATAATGATCTTGTAAGTCCCGTGCTGCTCATTATAAATTCACTAATCCGAATAAGCCCTATGTCCAAATAAAATATGCATTATATATGTGTTCCGAAGGTTCTTGCTTTTTTGAGTTACTGTTTTAGAATGTGGTTTAAGAATGGGTTGTGTGCTAATATGTTATGGTGTAGAAACGTGATTTTAATGAAAGATTTCATGTCAAATTGTGTAAGAAATCACATGTGCCTAAGCCGCTAAATTGCTCAAATATGTTTTTAAAGTCTTAATTTGAAAATCCTTGTTGTTGATTATCTATGATGATATTTGAAAGCCAAATTAGAAACCATTAATTACGAAGTGCAGCCAGCATGCAATTAATGATATTGTGTTATGGCCAATGGTGCCGATGAAATGAGTGACATGTAAAAGAATATGAAATGAGTGGTAAGTCCTTTTAATAATAAATGTTTGGGGAGTATTGTTTAGCCACCGAGGAACGGTAGGCCAAAATAACCTAACCCCAAAACTACACGTATCGGTATAAGAGTGATTGAGGGGTAAATCCCCGTATTGATATAAAGAAGTTGTTTCTCCCCCCCCCCCCCATATGGGATGAGATTGATGTGTTGAGATGTTTCCCTTGAATGGGATAAGATTATTGCTAGCTAGATATGATGTGATGTCGATCTACACGGCATTGTAAGGAGATAGTTTTGTCGATCGGGCAGAGATCGGACGTCATGTCGCATACATGGTGGTATTTTGGGTGGATGTCTCGGGGTGAGATGACTTAGCCGATCGGACTGAGAACGGAATCCGCGCTAAAACACGGTGGTGTATCGGTTCAAAAGATCTCCCAACTAAAAGACTGAAACTTATTTGAAATTACTTCTCCCCTAATTTGATACCTTGAAACCATTTGAGTCTCTTAATGATTTCATGTTTCTTTCTCCGGTTATTGTTGTTTGTTTCTATTGAGAGGGTGTTTAGTTTTACATACTAGTACTATTACATATGTACTAACGTCCCTTGTACCAGGGTGCTGCATCTTTAATAGATGCAGGTGGTTCCATAGCAAGTGGTGTTGATCCGTGATAGAAGCACACCCTCTCCTCAGGTGACTTGGTGAGACCCACTTCACTTCGAGTCCTGTATTTATTGTCCTTTTGTCACTATCCCAAACCGATCGTGATGACGCCTAACACAGTGCTAGGCAAGCCCGACCAATTCAACACTTTCAATCCCTCATATAGAGTTCATTACCAATAAACAGGGTTTAAATACCAAATTAACATGATTATAAATCTGTAACAGTAGATAAAAATGTGTGGAAATCAAGAAATATCACTACAGATCCCACCGATCTGGTATCATGAGTCAAGAGCCTCTAATACAAGTCTGAGGAACAGCCTAAACAAAAGATAGTCTAAAATGCTGAAAGTAAAGAGGATAGAGGGAGAAATTGGGGCTGTGGACGCCATGCAGCTACCTCGATGACTCCGGTGAGATCTGAATAGCAGCAATAGCTCAATCTACGCCTCCGGAATACCTGTATCTACACACATGGTGCAGGGTGTAAAGTGAGTACTCCGACTCAGTGAGTAATAGCAATAAATAACGACTAACGACAAGAAATCTCGAAAAAATCACTAAGCAGTCTATTTCAAAGCCGTAAGAACATTTAAACAACGACTAAATGAAGAAGCCAGGTAAAATCCTTTAAGCCAGTACTCAACTCATTTATTTCTCACAATAACCAAAAATCATAATTATATTGTTGCGGCGTGCTGCCCGATCCAAATAGTATACTGTTGCGGCGTGCAGCCCGATCCATATATATATGTACTGCTGCGGCATGCAGCCCGATCCAATAATAATAGTCGACTGCGCACACTAGGAGTGTGCAGACTCCGGAGAGGGTCCTACAGCCCAAGCGCTATATTACTGCGATGTGCAGTCCGATCCATATAAATATACTGTTGCGGCGTGCAGCCCGATCCAATAATAATATACTGTTACGGCGTGGAGCCCGATCCATATAAATATACTGCTACGGCATGCAGCCCGATCCATAACATATCAAATACCCTCACTATTGGGTTCTCAACCCCTCTCAGTCAATATAACTCGGCTTCTTGGGCATACTAAGATAAGATAGGGATCCCAGCCCACATATTACTCTCCTTTTTGGTTTAGCTATTTCAAAGCCGGTTCATATTAGATTAAATAGTTAGAAACATGACTGAGGATAAGATCTTAACAAGTAAAGTGAGGTCAATCATGTACAATTGCCCCTAAGGGTTCTACAAGTCGGCACACGGCCCCAAACATGGCAACTAGCCCAGACTACAATGATATTACTTAAGGCTCAGTCAAAATACAGTAGAATCATCAATTGGGATGGACCAAGTCCAAATACCCAGCAGTAATGGACCCCACGCTCAGCATGCAGCGTGTGTCTCACCTCAACATAGCACTACGTTGTGCAAACTCGGGGTTTCAAACCCTCAGAACATAATTTATAATCATTACTCACATCAAGCCGGCCAGAGTCTTAGCTCGCTATGCCCTTGCCTCGCAAATCAACCTCCTCGAGTGTCGAATCAGATCAAAACCACAACGAATATGTTACAATAGGCTAAGGGAACATAACCCAATCGAAAAGACTCAAAAATATCCAAAATCACGAAATTGGCAAAATTCGAGCCCCGGGCCCACTTCTCAAAAAATAAAAAAATTAACATCACCGGATTCCTTATCTCACCATGAGTCTATACATATCAAATTTACCAAAATCGGAGTCCATTTGTCCCCTCAAATCCTAAATTAAAATTCCAAAATCTCAAGCCCTAGTTCTTCCATTCTTGGTTAAATTCCCATGAAGTTCTAGGTTAATTTCACAATAATATCACGTTTTTAGTTCATAAAACTTACCTCCAACCAATCCTCTTCGAATACCTCTTCAATTCCTCCCAAAGAGCTCTCAAAATGTTCAACAATGGTGGAAAAATGACTTAGGCTCGCAGATAAAATATTTTAAAACCCTTCTGCCCAGTTGTGATTTTCTTCTATGCGAACGCGATGGCCCTCTCGCGTTCGCGATGAATAAATATTCCTCTGACCAAAATTACCCTATGTGAACATGGTGACCCACACACGAACGCGATGCCTTGGGTCTCTGAACCTACATGAATGCGGCACCCTCACCCGCGAACGCGAAGAGCATTTGCTCTGGAACCTTCACACGCCAAACAACTCTATGCGAACGCAGCAACTGGAACGCAAACGCAAACGCGATGAACAACCAAACGACCTTCCGCGAATGCGAGGCTCAAGACGTGAATGCGAAGGCCAAAACACTGATCCTGAAATTCTCTTCTACGCGTTCGCGACTCACCAACGCGAACGCGAAGGCCAATTCTTCTGCAACAAAATAGCTGGAAAACCTGCAATCTTCAAAGGCCAAAATTGGTCCGATTGACCATCCGAAATCACCCCGGGACCTCAACCAAAACCACCAACACACCTTAAAACATCATTCAAACTCGCTCCAAACATCAAAACACATCCAACAACGCTAAAATCATCAATCCTCATCAGATTCAAGCCTAAGTTTCTCAAAAACTTCTGAAATACGCGTTTGATCAAAAACCCGACCAAAACACCTCCGAAGGACCTGAAATTTTGCACACACATCCAAAATCACCTAACAAAGTTACAGAAACTCTCGGAATTCATTCTGACCCTCGGATCAAAATCTCACCTATCAACCGGAATTCGCCAAAATACCAACTTCACCAATTCAAGCCTAATTCTACACCGGACCTCCAAAATTAATTCCGATCACACTCCTAAGTCACAAATCATCACCCGAAGCTAACTGAATCACCGAAAATCACATCAGAACCCTCTAACTCCATAGTCAACATCCTGTTGACTTTTCCAAAACAAGCCTTCCTTTAAGAGACTAAGTGTCTCATTTCCTACCAAAACCAATCCAATTCAACTCGATCACATCAAATACTGATAATGAAGCATAGAGAAACATAAGATGGGGGAAACGGGGTGGTAACTCACGTGGCAACGGGCTGGGTCGTCGTATCCTCCCCAACTAAAACAAATGCTCGTCCTCGAGCGGGTCAAGAAACATACCTGAAGCCACAAACAGGTGAGGATATCTGCTCCGCATCTCCCGCTCGATCTCCCAAGTAGCCTCCTCCACGGGCTGACCTATCCATTTCACTTTCATCGAAGCTATATCCTTAGATCTCAACTTTCGAACCTGGCGACCCAAAATAGCTACTGGCTCCACATCATAGGTCAAATCATCATCCAACTGAACAGTACTAAAGTCCAAAACATGGGACGGGTCCCCAACATACTTCCGGAGCATTGGTACATGAAATACCGGATGCACGCGCGACAAGCTTGGTGGCAAGGCAAGCTCATAAGCCACATCCCCAATCCTCCTAAGTACCTCAAAAGGTCCAATGAACCGCGGACTCAGCTTCCCTTTCTTCCCAAACTGCATGACACCCTTCATGGGTGAAACCTTTATCAAGACCTTCTCATCGACCATATAAGACACATCCCGAACCTTCCGGTCCGCATAGCTCTTCTGACGCAACTGTGATGTACGAAGCCTCTCCTGAATCAGCTTCACCTTCTCTAAGGCATCCTAGACCATCTCTGTCCCTAATAACCTAGCCTTGCCAGGCTCGAACCATCCCACAGGAGATCTACACCGCCTCCCATATAATGCCCCATATAGAGCTATCTGAATGCTCGACTGATAACTGTTGTTGTAGGAAAACTCTGCAAGCGGTAAAAACTCATCCCAAGAACCTCCAAAATCAATAACACAGGCACGTAACATGTCCTCCAATATATGAATAGTACGCTCTGACTGCCCGTTCGTCTGAGGATGAAATTTTATGCTCAACTCTACCTGCATACCCAACTCTCGCTGAAATATCCTCTAGAACTGAGAAGTAAAATAAGTACCACCCCATGCAATCGGACAATCTCCCGAATAAAGATCCCTGCCAGCCACTCCGAAGAATAGGTAGTACATACCGGAATGAAGTGCGCGAACTTGGTCAGCCTGTCCATAATCATCCAAATCGAATCGAACTTCTTCAAAGTCCGCGAGAGACCACTCACAAAAGCCATAGTAATCCTCTCCAACTTCCACTCTGGAATAATCATCCACTGAAGTACACCACCCGGCCTCTAATGCTCATATTTTACCTGCTGACAGTTGAGACACCGAGCCACAAACCTCGTAATATCTTTCTTCATCCTCCTCCACCAATAATGCTGTCTCAAATCCTGATACATCTTCGCGGCACCCGGATGAATGGAATACCGCGAGCTGTGGGCCTCCTCCAATATCAAATCCCGAAGCCCATCCACATTGGGCACACAAATCCGGCCCTGCATCCGCAACACACCATCCTCACCAATGGTCACGTCTCTGGCATTATCATGCTGGACCCCGTCCTTCAGGACAAGTAAATGTGGATCATCATACTGGCGCTCTCTGATGCAATCATACAAGGAAGACCGAGAAACCACACAGGCCAACACCCGACTGGGCTCCAAAATATCTAGTCTCACCAACCGATTTGCCAAAGCCTGAACATCAACTGCAAAGGGCCTCTCCCCAACTGGAATGTATGCCAAGCTCCCCATACTAACTGCCTTTCAACTCAAAGCATTGACCACTACATTGGCCTTCCCTGGGTGATACAGAATGGTAATATCATAGTCCTTAAGCAACTCTAGCCACCTCCGC
>MU709592.1:101996-122006 GCA_026770625.1 Nicotiana glauca
AACTATAGCAGCCAACTCCAAATCATGTACAAGGTAGTTCTTCTCGTGGGGCTTCAACTGACGAGAAGCATAAGCAATAACTCTACCCTCCTGCATCAATACACATCCGATCCCAACTCTCGAAGCATCACAATATACAGTATAAGAACCTGCGGCTGAGGGCAAAACCAATACTGGATTCGTGGTCAAAGCTATCATGAGCTTCTGAAAGCTCTCCTCGCACTTGTCCGACCATACAAATAGAGCACCCTTCTGAGTTAACTTGGTCAAGGGCGATGCAATAGAGGAAAATCCCTGAACAAACTGGCTATAATAACCTTTCAACCTAAGGAAACTACGAATCTCTGTGGCTGAGGTCAGTTTGGGCCAACTCTGCACCGCCTCTATCTTCTTCGGGTCGACCTAAATACCCTCGTTGGACACCACGTGCCCCAAGAAAGCTTTCGAGTTGATCCAAAACTCACACTTGGAGAACTTTTCATAAAACTTCTCCTCCATCAATCTCTGCAATAGAACTCGTAAATGTTGTGCGTGCTCCTCCCTGCTGCGCGATTACACCAGAATATCATCAATAAAAACAATAACGAATTAATCCAGATACGGCCGAAATACATTGTTCATCAAATGCATGAACACTGCTGGGGCATTAGTCAGCTCGAAAGACATGACAAGAAACTCATAGTGCCCATATCTGGTCCTGAAAGAAGTCTTCATAATATCTGAATCCCTAATCTTCAACTGGTGATAGCCTGAACGGAGATCAATCTTGGAGAATACCCTCGCCCCCTGAAGCTAGTCAAATAAATCATCAATATGAGGCAGGGGATACTTGTTCGTCACTATTACTTTGTTCAATTGCCTGTAGTCAATGCACATTCTCATAGTGCCATCCTTCTTATTCACAAATAGAACCAGTGCACCCTACGGTGACACACTAGGCCGAATGAACCCCTTATCTAGGAGTTCCTGAAGTTTATCCTTCAATTCTTTCAACTCCGTTGGTGCCATACGATGCAGAGGAATGGAAATGGCCTGAGTGCCCGACACCAAGTCAATACCAAAATCAATGTCCATGTCCGGTGGCATGCCCGGTAGGTCTGCAGGAAAAACATCGGGAAACTCCTTCGCAATTGGGACAGAATCAATGCTAGGAGTCTCGGCTCTAACATCCCTCACAAATGCCAAATATGAAATACACTGGGCCTTTAGAAATGAAATCACCCTGCTAGGAACATAGTCAGTCACACTACGCCACTCGATCCTCAGTACACCCGATATAGCCAGAGTGACTGTCTTAGCATGACAGTCTAGAATAGCATGACATGAAGATAACTAGTCCATGCCCAAAATAACATCAAAATCCACGATGCTCAATAGCAATAGATCAACTCGAGTCTCCAAACCCCCAATAGTCACCAAACACGAACGATACACATGGTCTACAATAATAGTATCGCCCACCGGGGTAGATACATGAACAGGTAAGGCAAGACACCCTCGGGTCGTACTCAAATAATGAGCAAAATATGAGGACACATAAGAATAGGTGGAACCAGAATCAAATAAGACTGAGGCATCCCTGTGGCAGACTGAAATAATACATGTAATGATGGCATTTGAATCAATGGCATTTGCCCTGCCCTGAAGAGCATAAAAGAGAGCCTGACCACCGCCCGATCGACCTATGCCTCTGGGGTGACCCCTGGCTGCCTGAACCTTACCCCTAGCTGGCGGAGCAGGTGCTGAAGAAACTAGACCAGAAGATGAGGGCTGACCCCTCTGCTGAGATGAGCTAGCAACATGACGAGGACACTCCCTCCGTATATGCCCAAACTCTCCACACTCATAGCAACTCCCGGGTGGAACTAGGACTGAAGGGAACCCTTCGCGCCATAGTGACTAGCTGATGCACTCGGCCTGGAAGAACCCTAAGCAGATGGAGCACGAGATGAACTCTGTGCTGGAAGAGCGCTGAGAGATGGCTGACTCTACTAAGAACCCTGATAGCCACGACCTGAATATGCTCCATGATACTCGGAACAGGCTGACTGAGCGGACCTGAAAGAACGACCTTGACCCTGCTGGAACTGGCCCCTTGAAGGAGCGCCAATGTAACTGCCAGAACCTCGAGGCCTCTTGGTCTCCCTCTCATCTCAATCCTGGCGGTGAACCGACTCAATATCTCGAGCTATATCCACCACCTCCTCAAATGAAGCACCCAGCACTCTCTCTAGTCATAAGAACACGAAGAGGATAGTGGAGACCATCAACAAACCTTCAGATATGCTCACGATCCGTCAAAACCATCCAAACTTCATGACGAGCCAACTCAAAAAATCTCATCTCATACTGGGACACTGTCATATCACCCTGTCGTAGCCACTCAAACTGCCTACGCAGCTCCTCCCTACGGGACCGCGGTACATACTTCTCCAAGAAGAGAGCGGAGAACTCCTGCCAAGTCAAAGGTGCTACACCAGACGGAATACTCATACGCCTCCCACCAAGTGAAGGCAGCCCTAGTAAACTGAAAAGTAGTAAAATCCACACCGCTGGACTCAAGGATCCTCGTTGTACGGAGCATACGCTGACACCTATCAAGAAAACCCTGGGCATCCTCGCCCTCAACTCCACTAAATGTCGGAGGCTGGAGTCTACCAAACCTCTCGAGGCGACGCTGCTCGTCCTCGGGCATAACTAGAACCTTGAACTCCTGCACTAGAGCAACTGGCTGAGCTGGAGGTGCCTCCGGAGTCTGTAATCCCTGCAGTACCTGTTCATGTGTGCGAGCAGCGGGGTTATTATTGCCTCCCCCGACCTGTGAAGTAGCTGCTGCTGCTGTAGTGGCTGAAACCACCTGAGCCAGGCCTGTGCAAACTTTCAAAATCTGGGCCAATGTCTCCTGAAGCCCCAGAATCACAATGGGCACAACTGGTGCCTGAACTGGTGCCGCTGAAGCCTGGTCCTGAGCTGGGTCAACTAGAGGATCCATCGGTGTTGCCCCTGCTACTCTGCCTCTACCACGACCACGTCCACCACCGCGTCCATGGCCTCCGGTAGCCTCAATAGATGGTACTGGTGGTCATCTGTCACATCCGGTAGCTCGTGTCCTCACCATCTGTAAGAGAATAGTACAAAGAGAAGTTTAGTACTCGGATCAACAAGTTCGCACGATAGAATTTCAAGAATGTGAAGTTTTCCTAACAGGTTCTGCAGCCTCCCAAGGATAAGTACAGACGTAGGCTCTGATACAAACTTGTCACGACCCCAACCCGGTCGTGATGGCGCCCAACACAGTGCTAGGCAAGCACGACCAATTCAACACTCTCAATCCCTCATATAGAGTTCATTACCAATTAACACAGTTTAAATACCAAATTAACATGATTATAAATCTGTAACAGTAGATAAAAATGTGCGAAAATCAAGAAATATCACTACAGATCCCACCGATCTGGTGTCACGAGTCAAGAGCCTCTAATACAAGTCTGAGGAATAGACTAAACAAAATATAGTCTAAAATGCTAAAAGTAAAGAGGATAGAGGGAGAAATCGGGATTGCGGACGCCATGCAGCTACCTCGATGACTCCGGTGAGATTTGAATAACAGCAAATAGATCAATCTACGCCTCCGGAATACCTGTATCTGCACACATGGTGCAGGGAGTAAAGTGAGTACTCCGACTCAGTGAGTAATAGCAATAAATAATGACTGACGGCAAGAAATCTCGTAAAAAGCACAAAGCAGTTCTATTTCAAAGCAGTAAGAACATTTAAACAGCGACTAAATGAAGAAGCCAGGTAAATTCCTTCAAGCCAGTACTCAACTTATTTATTTCTCACAATAACCGAAAATCATAATTATACTGCTGCGGCGTGCAGCCCGATCCAAATAGTATATTGCTGCGGCGTGCAGCCCGATCCAAATAGTATATTGCTGCGGCGTGCAGCCCGATCCATATATATATGTACTACTGCAGCATGCAGCCCGATCCAATAATAATACTCGACTGCGCTTACTTGGAGTGTGCAGACTTCGGAGGGGCTCCTACAGCCCAAGCGCTATACTACTGCGGCGTGCAGTCCGATCCATATAAATATATTATTGCGGCGTGCAGCTCGATCCAATAATAATATACGGATGCGGTGTGTAGCCCGATCTATATAAATATACTGTTGCGGCATGCAACTCGATCCATAACATATCAAATACCCTCACTATTGGGTTCTCAACCCCTCTCAGTCAATATAACTCGGCCTCTCGGGCATACTAAGATAAGATACGGATCCCAGCCCACATATTACTCTCCTTTTTGGTTTAGCTATTCCAAAGCCGGTTCATATTAGATTAAACAGTTAGAAACATGAGTGAGGGTATGATCTTAATAAGTAAAGTGAGGTCAATCATGTACAATTGCCCCTAGGGGTTCTACAGGTCGGCACAAGTCCCCAAACATGGCAACTAGCCCAGACTACAATGATATTACTTAAGGCTCAGTCAAAATATAGTAGAATCATTAATTAGGATGGACCAAGTCCGAATCCCAGCAGCAATGGACCCCACTCTCAGCATGCAGCGTGTGTCTCACCTAAACATAGCACTACGTTGTGCAAACCCGGGGTTTCAAATCCTCAGAATATCATTTATAACCATTACTCACATCAAGCCGGCTAAAGTCCTAGCTTGCTATGCCCTTGCCTCGCAAATCAACCTCCTCGAGCGTGGAATCTGATCGAAACCACAACGAATATGTTACAATAGGCTAAGGGAACATAACCCAATCGAAAAGACTCAAAAAATATCAAAAATCACGAAATTGGCAAAACCCGAGCCCCGGGCCCACTTCTCAAAAAATAAAAAAAAATTAACATCACCGGATTCCTTATCTCTCCACGAGTCTATACATATCAAATTTACCAAAATCGGAGTCCATTTGACCCTTCAAATCCCAAATTAAAATTCCAAAATCTCATGCCCTAGTTCTTCCATTCTTGGTTAAATTCCCATGAAGTTCTAGGTTAATTTCACAATAATATCACGTTTTTAGTTCATAAAACTTACCTCCAACCAATCCTCTTCGAATCCCTCTTCAATTTCTCCCAAAGAGCTCTCAAAATGTTCAACAATGGTGGAAAAATGACTTAGGCTCGTGGATGAAATATTTTAAAACCCTTCTGCCTAGCTGTGATTTTCTTCTTTGCGAACGCAATGGCCCTCTCGCGTTCACGATGAACAAATATTCCTCTGACCAAAATTACCCTACGCGAATGCGGTTACCCACACGCAAATGCGATGCCTTGGGTCTATGAACCTACGCGAACGCGGTCCCCTCACCCGCAAATGCGAAGAGCATTTGCTCTGGAACCTTCATGCGCCAAACAACTCTATGCGAATGCAGCCACTGGAACGCGAACGCGATGAACAACCAAACGACCTTCCACGAATGCGAGGCTCAAGATGCGAATGCGAAGGCCAAAACACTGATCCTGAAATTCTCTTCTACGCGTTCGCGACTCCCCAACGCGAACGCGAAGGCCAATTCTTCTGCAACAAAATAGCTGGAAAACCTGCAATCTTCAAAGGCCAAAATTGGTCCGATTGACCATCCGAAATCACCCCGAGGCCCCCGGGACCTCAACCAAAACCACCAACACACATTAAAACATCATTCAAACTCGCTCCAAACATCAAAACACATCCAACAATGCTAAAATCATCAATTCTCACCGGATTCAAGCCTAAGTTTCTCAAAAACTTCCGAAATACGCATTTGATCAAAAACCCGACCAAAACACCTCCGAAGGATTTGCACACACATCCAAAATCACCTAACGAACTTACAACAACTCTCGGAATTCCATTCCGACCCTCGGATCAAAATCTCACCTATCAACCGGAATTCGCCAAAATACTAACTTCGCCAATTCAAGCCTAATTCTACACCGGACCTCCAAAATCAATTTCGATCACACTCCTAAGTCACAAATCATCCTCCAAAGCTAACCGAATCATCGAAAATCACATCCGAACCCTCCAACTCAATAGTCAACATCCGGTTGACTTTTCCAAAATAAGCCTTCCTTTAATAGACTAAGTGTCTCATTTCCTACCAAAACCACTCCAATTCAACTCGATCACATCAAATACCGATAATGAAGCATAGAGAAACATAAGATGGGGGAAACGGGGCGGTAACTCACGTGGCGACGGGCTGGGTCGTCACACCTTTGTACATAGTATTTTGTAATATAGCCGAGGTCTTGTTACTGGCACTATCTTAGCACTCTTTTGGTTCTGCTAGAGGCTTCGCAGACATAGTGTGAATTGTATCTTATTTTGGGAAGGTCGAACAGAACTTGTTGTAATTGTATCGTCTGTTCCACTTTTACTACGAATGTATAGCGTACTATTTTGGAAACTTATTAATGATGTAACTAATGGGAACGAACTTTTGTTATTCACTTGACCTCTTACTGTCTAAATAATGAAATATATTCTTCTCGTTATTCATGGTTGAGTTGGGTAGATAGCAATGTGCAGGCTTGCTCGATCGGGGTAGCCCTGTTGAGCGATGGTCGCGCTTCCCAAGGTTGAGGCATGACAAACATTATATAATCAGACCGAGTTTAATATAACAATAGAAATAGTGTTAACATAAGCCCAGAAATAGCAAAAAAAAATACAAATCTCCAGAACTAGGCAGTATAAAGTCATGAGCTCTAAACCGGATGCACAATAAAGTTCCAAAATACAATATTGTTTGAATGTGAAAATAAGAGTATCAATATAAGAATGGGACTCCAAGGGACTGCGACAACCATACAGCTCTACCTTGAATTTTTGTGACCAGTGTAAGCACTCACTCTCTAGGTTCGCTGCCTGCAATACCTGGATTTGTACAAAAATTTGCAGAAGTATAGTGTGAGTAAAACACAATATTTATCTATTTAGGATCAAGACTAACCCCGATTAAGTAGTGACGAGGTTCAAGTCATGTGATACTCACTAGTCAAAGAATTTGTGCAATATATCAATAACTAGCAATAGAATATATAACGAAAAACAACAACAATAGCCTCTTAGAACATGTGATAATAACTCAATGTAGGAGAATCCATCTTTGACTACAAATCATCAATTAGAAAGAGTAGCATATGATAGCATGTCAATACAACCGGCAATTCAATAAGATACATGACAGAGTTTAAAGAAGATATGTATATGATCAAAAATATCATCCATGTTTCATCACATGAACATCATCAAGAGAATCAACCCGAAACTATCACATAACATCATCAATAATGTCGCCTTTATTTCGATGAATGTGACAATATCAAGAAATTCCATCCTTATATTGACACATGCGCATATCACCACACTTATTTTGCCACATGGGCAAATCGGAGAAAATGCCACCTTACCTTGCCCAATGTGCATAATAACAATCATAATCGTACGACAAAAATCTCATGCCACCACCTAATCAATTCGCCCAACATGTCCACATGTGCCATAATTATCACAAAGAAATATGTCAAATTTCCATCAAAGATATTCACTCATAATTTATCAGCAAGATGCACAAGGACATGGCAATAATAAAATATGAATGGGTGTTCAACATATAAAGCATGACTACGGCCAAATTAATTGTAGCAATCAAGTTCTTGTAGTCACAAAGTGGTTAAACATGGTTCATATAAAGCTTATTATCAAATAAAAGCATATTAACATCCTAATGTCTAATCCGGTCATAAACTACACATAGCACATGTGTACACCCTCGTCACCTTGTATATATGTCATTTTTTACATAACTCGAATAGGCAAATAAAACCAGATCCTTAGGCGTATTTTCCCCACACAAGGTTAGGAAAAATACTTACCTCATACAAGCTAAATCAATACACCAAAAATGCTTTTCCTTTAAAAGCCACTTCCGTCCAGCTCAAATCTAGAAAAATAATTACTAAATAACATCAAACAATGCTAAAGGAATCCATTATAAACAATAAAGTCTCAATATTTATCTACTTTCTGAAAAGTCAACAAAGGTAAACCTTGAGCCCACACAGTCAAAACTCGAGTCAAGGGATAGATCCCTACGAATCCAAATATGTGATTAGTTTCCAAAATTGAGTCCAAATTGACTCTCAAGTCCCCGACTTTTTATTCTTCAAAATATTGTCAACCCCCTCCCCCAAATTCCCATTCAAATGTCATGATTTAGGTGTAAAAATTCATGAGAAATCAAGATATAGTACTAAAATTAGGTAAAAATCACTTACCCAATAACCTTGTGTGAAAAAATCCCTAAAAAATCACTGGCTCAAAATATGAGAAACTGGGTCTATGTCCCGAAAAGTTCAAGTAATAACAAGCTACAGATGTTGCATTTGCAATCATAGGATCGTAAATTCGATACTGAGCTCGCAAATGCGAACATAGACTTCCCCCAGTAAATGTCGTGAATGCGACCCCCAACTTTGCAATTGCAAAATTTCCAGCCTGCTAGCAAATTTTGCAAATGCGACAAAATCCCTAGTAAATGTGAGGTCTCCCCATTCCTCCAACCATGGCAGCCAACAGTCGCATATGCGATAAGGAGTCAACAATTGTGATCCTTCTCAGTTGCAATCAGACCCTTGCAAATGCGAGGTCTGCAGCACCAACAAAACTAATGCTTCACCAATCTACTCTAAAATAAATCTGACACTCACTCGAGCCCCTTGGGACTAGCAAACATCCACACAAGTACATAAACCTTATACTGTAACGACTCAACCGGTTGTTTTGAGTTTTTGCACTTTGATTGCTAGTTCTCAGGAATGACTTACCCTGTGTTGGGTATTATTACTAATGTAGATCATTGTTTTTGGTTTTCGGAAAGATTTGGAATGAATTAGAAAGAACAGTTTCAGCTGAAAGCTTTGAATTTGAAAGGTTTGACCGAGAGTTGACTTATTTTCATATGAGATCGGATCGGAGTTTTTATGATTCGTTTAGCTTCGGGGGATGATTTGTGACTTAGGAGTGTGATCCGAATTTATTTTGGAGGTCCGGTGTAGAATTAGGCTTGAATTGGCGAAGTTAGTATTTTGGCGAATTTCGGTTGGTAGGGGAGATTTTGATCCGAGGGTCAGAATGAAATTTCGAGAGTGTTGTAGCTTTGTTAGGTGATTTTGGATGTGTGTGCAAAATTTCAGGTCATTCGGAGGTGTTTTTGTCGGGTTTTTTATCACATGCGTAATTCGGAAGTTTTAGAAGAACTTAGGCTTGAATCCGATATAAATTGATGATTTTGGTGCGGGTTGAGGTGTTTTGATGATTGGAGCAAGTTTGAATGATGTTTTAGGATGGGTTGGCACTTTTGGTTGAGGTCCCGGGGGCCTCAGGGTGATTTCGGATGGCCATCGGGATGAATTTTGGACTTGTGAGATTGCTGGTGTTGCTGATATCTGGTATTTCCGCATCTGCGGAAAAGGGGCCGCAGATGCGGTTTCACAGATGTGAAGTATGGGTCGCAGGTACGAAAGTTGGCCAATTGGAGAATTTCACAGAAGCGGATTATTTCCGCAGGTGCGGACAATGACTGCAGAAGCGGTCCGCACGCTTTAGAGGAGTTTCGCAGGAGCGGATGTTTGACCGCATAAGCGGGGTCTACAAAAGCGGGGCTTGACCACAAAAGCAGTCCTGAGCACAATAGTGTAGTTCCGCAGAAGTGGAATAAATACCGCAAAAGCGGTGAAGGTATCACAGAAGCGGAAATGAGGTCTGGACAGAAGGGTTTTAAAATAACATTTCATCTGCGAGCTTAGGGTATTTTCCACCATTTCTGAGCAACCTTGAGAGCTTTTGGATGGAAATTGAAGAGGGTCTCGACTGGGATTGATTGGAGGTGAGTTCAATGATCTTAAAACACTATTATTATGTGAAATTAACCTTGAAATTTATGGAAATTAAGCCTAAAATTGAAGAACTAGGGCTTGAGTTTTTGGTATGTCAAATTTAGGATTTGATGGGACATTTGAGCTCGGATTTGAGAGTTCTTAGTATGTATGAACTCGCGAGAAGATAAGTAATCTATTAATGTAAAAATTTTTGAGATTCGAGAAGTGGGCCCGGGGCTTAGGTTTTGCTAATTTCGAGATTTTTAATATTTTTCGATTATTTTCGATTGGGTATTGTTCCATTGGCATATTGTGATGCATTCATTTTGGTTTTGATTAGATTCGACGCATGTGGAGGCCAATTTAAGGGTCAAGGGCGTCGCGAGCTGGGGATTTCACCAGTTCGAGGTGAGTAATGATTGTAAATGATATCCTGAGGGTTTGAAACCCCGGACTGCACATCGTAGTGCTATATTGAGGTGACTTTCACACCGGATAGCGAGCGTGGGGTAGAGCACCATTGGGAATTGTGACTTGGTCCGTCCTGATTGATGATTTTACCATATATTTGGCTGGAACTTATTTGTTATTATTCTGGTTTGGGTTGATTGCCATATTTTGGGCTTAATGTTGACTACTTGAGTCCTCCGTGGTTTTTTATCACTTTTTCCTCACTATTTGATATACAACTTGAACTCAGTCTTGTCGATTATACTGTTTTACAAACTCAGCCATTTTAATTGCATTTTGAGACTTAAATGGCATTTCCACTGTTGTTTGGGTTGAGCACCACTATTTTATTGATGCTCGAGAGGCTTATGATGTTTTCTGGACTGAGGAGGATTTCAAGCCTTGTGTGTGATGTGAGGAGGCTTTCAGACCGTGTGAGTGATATGAGGAGGCTTCCAGGCCTTATAAGTGATGTGAGGAGGCTTTCAGGCCTCGAGTGTGATGTGAGGAGGCTTTCAGGCCTTATGAGTGATGTGAGTAGGCTTTCAGGCCTTGTGAGTGACGTGAGAAGGCTTTCAGGCCTCGAGTGTGGTGTGAGTAGGCTTTCAGGCCTCGAGTGTGATGTGAGAAGGCTTTCAGGCCTTATGTTGATATAGAGTTTGGGCCGTAGGGGCCCCTTCGGAGTCTGCACACCCACAGTGAGCGCGGGTACCCATGTGATATGAGAGTGGGCCCGAGGGGCTGATATTATGCTGAGTGACTGATACTGAGCCTGCGGGTTGATACTGTTCTGAACGATTGATATTGAGCTGAGGGGTTGGTACTGTTTTGAGATATTGCCCGAGGGGCGAACTTTTATGTGCTCATCTTGCATTTTTACATGCCTTTTTACCTGTCATACTGTGGTATTTGTGCCCGATGGGCGGATATTTCTATGCTTATCGGCACTAACTATTTTGAAATCATTTCGTAACTGTTGAAAATATCATTTTCAAAGGAGATTTAAACTGAGCCAAGATATTTCCAAAGATTTCACAGCTTCACTGTTTTCTCAAAAGATTGTACCCTGCTTCTATAGAGCATGATGGTTTGCTTTACGTGAATTCTTACTGCTTAGTTATTATTTACCTTTATTACTCACTGAGTTGGAGTACTCACATTACTCCCTGCACCTCATGTGCAGATGTAGGTATCTATTCACCCGGTAGCAGGTTTGGGCCGATCAGAGGTAGAGTTACATGAGTTAAGGATGTGACTGTCAGCGTTCGCAGCACCATATTTTCTCTTTTGTTCATTATTCCGATATTGTATATTTTAGGCCTTATAGTGGATTTACATCTGATAAATGCTCGTGACTTGTGACACCCCGATTAGGGTTGTGTTGGGTTGAATTTCCGCTAATTAATATTTTTAAGTCATATTTAAGATGTTTATTTATGTTTAACTATTTTTTAAAAGACGAGTTGGGTTAGTTGGCTGGCCTCATCCTCACGAGAGGCGCCATCACGACCAGTGCGGGGCTTGGGTCATGACAAGTTGGTATCAGAGCCTAGGTTACTAGGTCTCACGAGTCATGAGTAGGTTTAGTAGAGTCTCGCGGATCGGTACGGAGACGTCTGTATTTATCCTCGAGAGGTTGCAGAACCTTTAGGAAAACTTTGCGTTCTTGGAATTCTTATCGTGCGTCCTTGATTCAGCTTGAAAAAAAACTCTTGAAATTCCTTCCACGCGTTTGTATGCGTGCATGAGCGCTCAGTATCCGATGTGCCTTGACAGCTTGTGATTCACCGATCAAGGGGCGAGATGTGATCTCTGTGAGTTTAATGTTGGGTCAGTTTGGAGGACTTGAGGCTGGATCTTTGCCTATGGCTTGAGCACCGAGGTGCTGATTGTGTGAGCGAGTGTTTTGAACTTATATGTTCGGTATCGTCCCTATTAGTGGAATGATGGCTGGATAACTACGTGATAAATATGTTAGTACTGCAAAATGTATCTATATGACTTGGAAGTAACGAGGAAGGTCTGTTGGATGATAAATGAACTATTAAGTGTATGATTCCATTGTGATTGGATGTGTAGCTCCGAGTTATGGGCGCGTGAAGAATCTTTTTGTGTCTCCTAGATGGGAGTGAAGTAAATTTCATGTTGCGGTATGAGCTCAGACTCAGGAAGACTAAGTGACTGTGTAATATGTATGGCAGTGGAAGGTTACGGAAATGTTATATTGAGGCAAAGCAGGTGGGTTATCCCCTTCGGAGTGTTCCGAAGTGGTGTTATCCTTATGGTGTGTTAGAAGATCTCATATGTAATGGAAGGGTACGTGTTGAAATTTGAAATTTTGGATTTTCTTAAGAGAGTGGGCTTGACTATTGCGGGGTTGAATGCGAGATTTGCAGAAGATTTACAGTGTTGGATGATCTGTGTTTCACAAACTGATGAATGATTTGATTTTAATCTCACTATGGTAGTGTGGTATCAATAGAGTAAAAGGGTTATGAGATATTGAGTGTATCTTGATCTATGGCTTCGAGCCAAGTTGGGGAGTCTGTTGTGAGCAGTTGATTGCACAATTAGGTGCTATGTTGGTTCCGGTTTAGGGCATGCGAGTGAATTAGCTATGGCTAGAGTAACGAAATTTTTTGACAAAGATTATATTATGCTTCGTAGGGTATGAGAATCACGGAATGTCTAGAGTGTTGTTGGTAAAGAATGCTCGGCGCATAGAGCAGGAAGTTGCTTGGTTGTATGGGGATGAGGATTTTATTTTGCGGTATCAGAGTGCCAATGAGGCACGGGTGGTTCTGTTCGTTAGGTCAGGTAAGTTGCATATTAAATAAAGAGTGAATGACTTTCGAGAATGGTTCTAATGTATTCAAGATTCTGCAGGAAACAATCGGGTATTTTAAGTTGCAGGTGTGGTTAGAAACTGTATTTTCATTGGAAGAGGTTCATGTTTGTGGTACTTCTGGGTTAATTATGGGGTTCTATGTATCAGTATCAGGAAGTAAAAGTAACGGATTCAGATTCGCAGGAAGTTCTTCAGATTAAAGTATTTGAGAGCGTAATATTTTTGGTAATATTTGAGAGAGTATTCGGCGGCTTATGGGTCTTAGATAGTGTGGTCTTGTGCTTGGGTCTCGTGTAGTGAGCCTAGGTTAAGGCATTGTGGTGCTACAGCAAGAGGGAATATCAAGTTGATGATGAATCAGAAGGGAAGTTAGATAGATGGAATAGCTTGATAGTAGACCGAATCGGTATGGTAAGGACATGATTAATTCTTTGTATGTGATCGAGGTAATGAGCCCTTGCAAGTATTTTGCAGCAATGCTCTTGGGTTTTGATGGCTTGCTTAGCTTGTTCGAGTTAGAAGGATTCAACCCAGGCAGGTCTGATTTGTGCAAAGGGAACTCGGAGAGTTCTTTATGGTTTTTACCGCGGTTTGGAGATGTATATTTTCTATGGGCATGCGGAGCATGGGATGTGTAGTGACTTTTCTTCTAGATGGGACCAGTGGAAAGTTCTTGACTAGTTGAGTGCGGAGATGTTTGTGGCTCGGAAGGGAGATAAAAGTTTCATGTTATCCTGGATGGTATGGTATATGCGGTATGTTGTAGAGGACCGAGACTGGCGTGTGCTAGGTTACAGTTCAGTTCTGAAAGGAAGTTCATAAAACTCTTAGGCAACGGGTAGCCTCAGATTAACAAAGAAATGGTACTGCTAATTGGAAGTGATTTGACGAGAGTATATGTCTCAGAAAAATGGGTAATGTGATTAAACTGATGATACTTCGGTAGTATTGTGACACTTTCTTGGTTGATCGACTGGTGATATTCGGGTTGCTTGGTGGCACAGGTAAACTTTAGAGTATCTATCATATAATGATTGGGTAGTAAGGGTGTGCATGTGTTCGGACGACAAAATCGGGATCAGATATGATGATTCATGTGTCGTGTGGATGTGGAGATGGAAGCTCTCATATACAGGCTATGATATGGTTGTAGATCGTATGTATCGGCACTGTTTAGTGACTACTGGGATTTGGAGGCCCGAGTGGATCTTTCTTTACTTGGTAAGTTAGATTTTGGATATGATATTGGGGTGTAGACTGGTTGTCTCAGTGTTGGGGTATTCTGGACTATTGCGCTATGGGCTATGCTGGAATGCCACGGGTTGAGTGGCGAGGTGTGTCGGAGTATATCCTGGTAGATTGGTTTTATATTTCGAAGACCCATCGGACGGCTGGGAAGGATTGTCTTTCATACTTGGGCTCTTGTGATGAGTGTCAACGCTGAGGCTCCTTATATTGACTCAGTTTCGGTATTAAGGGAACAGATTCAGGTTTCCTTGATAAGGAGTTCATTGGCAGGCTAATGTGGGTGAGTATCTATCTTGGGTCAGCTTGGTTAGCCCTGAATGGCATTGTTGAGGGAGGTATTGACTCGACCGTTGTTGAGCTTATCAGTGATCTGGGGAGATCTATGAGTTACCTTTCTGCGTAGTGAGATGTTATGATTTGTTGGTTATAGGCACATATGGTGCGGTTCAATTGGGGTCTCTTAGTGGAATTCAAGCGGGAAGAGTAATTGAGCATTGCTCGGTCCTATCGGGTTGCGTGGCGTATGTTATTTGTTTCACCGCGGATGTAATGATTTGCTTTGGTCCCAGACATCAAATTCTGCGTGGCTGTCGAATTTTGAGCATAGTGACTTGAGGTGTTTTATGTGTAACGGTATTTGGATAGGATCGTGCATTGCAGGGAAGCTATGTGGAGATATGACCTTTCGGGTTAGGTTTGTGTGATCTATTCCATGATGTGAGATGGGTTCTCAGCCGTGTGTTGTGATGGTACTGATGAGCTTGAGGTACAACTCTTTCGTTTGGGTCATTTTCATGATTTGAGTATGTTCAGACCATTTCTTATTGGTGCGCGAATTATGCAAGTTGTGTCTTAGGCCTGTATTGATGTGTCATGTCACCAGAGTGGTGTGTTGGATTCGAGGTGATCATTAAGGTCATTAATGAATACGAATGGATTTGATTTCAGCTTGTTGGAAGGATAATATCGAGGTTCGGCTCGGGAATCTGCTGTGGTATTAGCCAAAAGGGAAGTGACTTCATGAATGGTTGACCTGAGAGATGGTTACGGTTTATTGCATGTTTCATTTATCACTAGAAGTAAATAGAAGTGTGGAATAAGACCTTAGTTGATAAGAGGTTTCCTATCAACTGTGAATAGAAGTTATCGTTTTGAGTATTTGACTTATGGAGTATATCATATAATTGCACCTGAGGTTGCAGGTATGGTTTATTACAGTTGGTTCGGGCTTATTCGGAATAGAGATGTGAGGTTCTGATCTTGTGTATGATTTCGGAAGGTGAAATGTGGTTCTATGGTTTATGGACTAGATGGTTTGTGAAATTTCAGCTATGTTGTGTTATCGGACCTATGCGATATAGGGTGACGTGGGATCACCCCCGGGTATATGCTTGATAAGGTTATTCGACTATTGGTGGGCTTCTAGGACAACTCTGGGTACGTTCGAGGACGAACGTGTGTTTAAGTGGGGGAGGATGTAATGACCCGACCGGTTGTTTTGAGCTTTGATCGCCAGTTCTCAGGCATGACTTGCCCCGTATTGGGTATTATGACTAATGTAGATCGTTGGTTTTGATTTTCGAGTAGATTTGGAATGAATTTGAAAGAACAGTTTCAGCTGAAAGCTTTGAATTCGAAAGGTTTGACCGAGAGTTAACTTATTTGCATATGAGCTCGGATCGGAGTTTTTATGATTCGGTTAGCTTTGGGGGATGATTTGTGACTTAGGAGTGTGATCGGAATTTATTTTGGAGGTCCAGTGTAGAATTAGGCTTGAATTGGCGAAGTTAGTATTTTGGCAAATTCCGGTTGGTAGGTGAGATTTTGATCCGAGGGTCGGAATGGAATTCCAAGAGTTGTTGTAGCTTCGTTAGGTGATTTTGGATGTGTTGCAAAATTTCAGGTCATTCGGGGGTGTTTTGGTCGGGTTTTTTATCACATGCGTAATTCGAAAGTTTTAGAAGAACTTAGGCTTGAATCCGATGTAAATTGATGATTTTGATGCGGGTTGAGGTGTTTTGATGATTGGAGCAAGTTTGAATGATATTTTAGGATGGGTTGGCAATTTTGGTTGAGGTCCCGGGGGCCTCGGGGTGATTTCGGATGGCCATCGTGATGAATTTTGGACTTGTGAGATTGCTGGTGTTGCTAATATCTGGTATTTCCGCATATGCGGATGCGGTTCCACAGATGCGAATTATGGGTCGTAGGTGTGAAAGTTGGCCAATTGGAGAATTTCGCAGAAGCACATTATTTCCGCAGGTGCGGACAATGACCGCAGAGGGGGTCCGCACGCTTTAGAGGAGTTCCACAGGAGCGGATGTTTGACCGCATAAGCGGGGTTCGCAAAAGAGGGGCTTGACCGCAAAAGCGGTCCTGAGCGCAATAGTGTAGTTCCGTAGAAGCGGTGACCGCAGAAGTGGTGAAGGTATCGCAGAAACGGAAATGAGGTCTGGACAGAAGGGTTTTAAAATAACATTTCATTCGCGAGCTTAGGGTATTTTCCACCATTTCTGAGCAACCTTGAGAGCTTTTGGACGGAAATTGAAGAGGGTGTCGACTGAGATTGATTGGAGGTGAGTTCTATGATCTTAAAACATGATTATTATGTGAAATTAACCTTGAAATTTATGGAAATTAAGCCTAAAATTGAATAACTAGGGCTTGAGTTTTTGGTATGTCAAATTTGGGATTTGATGGGTCATTTGAGCTCGGATTTGAGAGTTCTTGGTATGTATGAACTTGTGAGAAGATAAGGAATCTATTAATGTAAAAATTTCTGAGATTTGAGAAGTGGGCCCGGGGCTCAGGTTTTGCTAATTTCGAGATTTTTAATATTTTTTGATTGTTTTCGATTGGGTATTGTTCCACTGGCATATTGTGATGCATTCGTTGTAGTTTTGATTAGATTCGACGCACGTAGAGGCCAATTTGAGGGTCAAGGGCATTGCGAGCTAGGGATTTCACTGGTTCGAGGTGAGTAATGATTGTAAATGATATCCTGAGGGTTTGAAACCCCGGACTGCACATCGTAGTACTATATTGAGGTGACTTGCACGCCGGATTGCGAGCATGGGGTAGAGCACCGTTGAGGATATTGACTTGGTATGTACCGATTGATGATTTTACCGCGTATTTGACTGGAACTTATTTGTTATTATCCTGGTTTGGGCTGATTGCCATATTTTGGGCTTAATGCCGACTTCTTGAGTCCTCCCTGGATTTTTATCACCCTTTCCTCACTATTTGATATACTATTTGAACTCAATCCTGTTGATTATACTGTTTTACGAACTCAGCCACTTTAATTGTATTTTGAGACTTAAATGACATTTCCACTGTTGTTTGGGCTGAGCACTACTATTTTATTGATGCCCGAGAGGCTTATGATGTTTTCTGGACTGAGGAGGCTTTCAGGCCTTGTGTGTGATATGAGGGGGCTTTCAGGCGTTGTGAGTGATGTGAGGAGGCTTTCAGGCCTTGTGAGTGATGTGAGGAGGCTTTCAGGCCTTGTGAGTGATGTGAGGAGGCTTTCAGGCCTCGAGTGTGATGTGAGGAGGCTTTCAGGCCTTAAGTGTGAAGTGAGAAGGCTTTCAGGCCTTATGTCGATATAGCGTTTGGGCCGTACGGGGTCCCTCCGGAGTCTACACACCCACAGTGAGCGCGGATACCCATGTGATATGAGAGTGAGCCCGAGGGGCTGATATTATGCCGAGTGACTGATACTGAGCCCGAGGGGCTGATACTGTTCTGAACGATTGATATTGAGTCGAGGGGCTGGTACTGTTTTGAGATATTGCCCGAGGGGCGAACATTTATGTGCTCATCTTGCATTTTTACTTGCCTTTTTACCTGTCATACTGTGGTATTTGTGCCCGAGGGGTAGATTTTTCTATGCTTATCGGCACTAACTGTTTTGAAATCATTTCATAACTATTGAAAAGATCATTTTCAAAGGAGATTTAAATTGAGCCAAGATATTTTCAAAGATTTCACAGCTTCACTGTTTTCTCAAATGATTATACCCTGCTTCTATAGAGCATGATGGTTTGCTTTACGTGAATTCTTACTGCTCAGTTGTTATTTATCTTTATTACTCAGTGAGTTGGAGTACTCACTTTACTCCCTGCACCTCGTGTGCAGATGTAGGTATCTATTCACCCGGTAGCGGGTTTGGGCCGATCAGAGGCAGAGTTACATGAGTTAAGGAGGTGACTGCCAGCGTTCGCAGCACCATATTTTCTCTCTTTTGTTCATTATTCCGGTATTGTATATTTTAGGCCTTGTAGTGGATTTACATCTGATAGATGCTTGTGACTTGTGACACCCCGATTAGGGCTGTATTGGGTTGTATTTCCGCTAATTAATATTATTAAGTCATATGTAAGCTGTTTATTTAAGTTTAACTATTTTTGAAAAGACGAGTTGGGTTAGTTGGCTGGCCTCGTCATCACGACCAGTGCGGGGCTTGGGTCGTGACATATACAAACTCTTTCGCAAGCTCGGAACATCAAAATAATATACAAAACCACTGATCGAACATCAAAATGCATCATGCAAGCTGTGAAACTCAATAACTTCAATATTCATAACCAAGCATCTGATTCCTACCAAATCAACTCGCAACGCAACAAAACCTTGTAACAGGTTTCAAATGACATAACGGACATATTCCAAGCCTTGAAATAATAATTCGAACCTAACAGCCACAAAGTCAGCCCATGGTCAAACTTATAAAATTTCTAAACTATTAAATTGCCAACTTTCAGCAAAAAGAGCCAAATAATCCTAAGAACCTCCTAATCTAAATTCGCGCATACACCTAAGTTCAAAATCACTATACGAATATATTGGAACCATCAAAATAAGAATCTGAGGTCGTTTGTATGAAAGTCAAACCCTGGTCAACTCTTATAACTTAAGCTTCCTACAATGGAACTAAGTGTACCAAATAAATCCAAAACCTTCCAGGAGTCAAACTAACCATTCCCGCAAGTCACAAAATAAAAACTAAGTACACAAGAATAATTAAATGGGAAAACGGGGCGCAAATACATAAAACGATCGACCAAGTCATTACAGTATGATAATGAAAGAGATATACGAAAAGAGGCCATGAGTGCCATAAATTGAATACAGATACTAAGGCCATGAATTCCGTGATATGATTACAATGGTTTTAAGGAGGAAATTTCGTAACCAAAATTATTTCGAAAATTATCAATAGATGACTGAAAGAGTATTATGACATACGAGTTTGATGCCTAGAAACTACATGTGGCGATGTGGACATATCCAAGGCCGGCTAGGCCCTAAAGCAAGTGAAGCACTTGCTTTAGGCCCCAAGAATTTAAGGGCCCCAAAATTACTATTTATATATATATATAGTATATAATTTATATTTCTTTGTTTTCATATTAATGTTGATTAGTATAATCAAATTAATTTTCTGCCAATCTTATTTTACATTTTTAGTGAATTATTTTTCTCTTTTGTCATGTAATTATATCTAATAATCTAACTTATAATTTATTTTCCTCACATAAATAATACCCCCCCCCCCCCCCCCC